>JAAEAF010002764.1:0-127992 GCA_011037195.1 Triatoma infestans | reverse complement strand
ATCAGAGACATTTTCCGTGGTAGCCTGCTTCATTTTGTGGTCATCGACCTGTTCCGGGCGTTCGCCCATCTTCAGGATGCGTTTTTTCAGACAGTGTGACAACACAGACTTGCACAGAGCAAAGTTAGTTTACACACTAGATTAATAATAGTCATATGTTTATTATTTTTATTAAACTGACCAAACGTTTGACCTATGCATAATACGGCAAATGAGTGTTCGAACTTTTTTCTGTAATTTCACAACGTATTAATTTTCATTATAATTTTGATCCGTTAGGAAATAAAATATTGGAAATCCTATCTTATAGTTTCCTTCTTGTGATTTAGAAATTACAAAATGTCCCTTAAACCATGTGATAGGGGGCAATCCTTCATAACAGGTGCCTGCTACTACAACTACTAGCAAACCCTTTCAAACAATAGCCACCCTTACTTTTATTATCCTAATTTAATCTTTTTTACCTGCCCTCCCCCGATGTTTAATCCTGAATAGGTTTTTGAGTTTTTTTGGGGGGAATTTTCTGGAATACGAATATAATGATTTCCTTTAAACGTGGAAAGCTAAGTACACAAATATAGACCTATCCCTAACATCCCTAATTATTTTTAGTTAGTTTTAAGGCATTTGCAATGTTAAATTTCAAATATTGTTTGTTCAGAGTTTTTAACCCTTTTTATTGGTCTACACTGTAATCATTCTATCTGGGTAATTACTTGTCCCCCCCCCTCCCCAATTATGTTA
Organism: Triatoma infestans; assembly: GCA_011037195.1. Classification (NCBI taxonomy): domain Eukaryota; kingdom Metazoa; phylum Arthropoda; class Insecta; order Hemiptera; family Reduviidae; genus Triatoma; species Triatoma infestans. The sequence goes on along the minus strand of JAAEAF010002764.1, from coordinate 127,248 downwards.
GGACAAATGAGTAAAATCTGAAGTTTTAAGAAAATTTTTTATTCTGCAGTAAGAGAAAGTCGTGAAGTTTTTCTCACCAGATTTTTCTTCTTCTTTTTTTCTTTTAATTACTTTCTCTTACTGCTGTATTTTCTTTTCGAAACTGCGTTTTTCACAGGATGTGTGTTCTTTTCTTAAGTAACTTGAATACGAAACAAAAATATGTTTAACGAATAGTCCGTTTGCCTGTATATCCGAATAGTGTGTTTGTCTGCATGAATGAACACAATATATCTCGAAAATGAAAAATCTCAAACTCAGAAATCTGAAACTTGATATTCCATTTAGGTACGAAGATTTCTTCGTGTTAATATCCATCAACAGAAAGTGCAAAACTTTACTGAATGTTGGTATCTTTTTCTTTTTTTTTTTCTTGAGGGTAATTGTGAATTAATTATAGAGGGCTGGAGTGACATTGTACTCTTATTAATTTCCTAATTTATTTTCCTTTTTTTTATAATAATCGTTAATTTATTCATTTATGAATTTTTTCATCGTTTAAAAAAAAAAATATGTCCCCCAAGGCCCCGGTCAGCAAACGATATTTTAAAATAATCGTTATTATTCACTTTTTATATCCCAGTTTGAACATCCCCACTTTGCAAAAATATTAATGAAGTTTATTTAAATTTTAATAATATTTCTTTTCGTAAATTGTTTCATAGATTTCCCTGAAACTCATTTCTTCATGTGGTTTCGTATGAAAGAGGACCCATTGATAACTCTTCCTATATAACCTTTTCCGTTTTCCTACATTTTTTCGAAAATGAATACATAAAATTGTTTTTTAAATATCAATTTTGTTTTATCAGGAAGTTTTCTCTTTTTTTGGAGGGGGAGGGGCGAAATTTAGCATTCCAACTTTTCTCTTTACTTTTCGTGCCATATATAATAATAATATCTTTACTTTTATAATAGCAACGTGCTATTCATTCAATAAAATAATAACTACAATAAAAAAAAATGATAAATCAAACATAAAAAATTAATGGAATAATAAACTTACAATTATTAATATTCTAACATGAAAGGAAGACCTTCAAAGTTAGGTAATACTAAAGAAAAAAAAAAAAAAAAATCGCGTGTAAGATATGAAATTATACACCTGCACCTCTACAGATAGGAATTTTACCACTGTTTTATTTTTCAATTATAAAAACTTTTGTAGGTAATTATTATTTATTTTGTAACTATCTATATTCATTAAAAAAAAATTTTTATGTTCGACATAAATAAACATAAATTAATATTATCGCTTGTTTTTTTTTTTTATTAAACTGTCTTTATTGTCCTTAAAATGTCTGTAATGTCAGATTTTTTTTTTTTCGAAATGTTCGAGTATTTTATCTGTTATATTTGACATCCATTAATGATTGTCAAATTAACATTTAATAATTGTGAGAGATCGAATAGAATAACACATAAAAACGAAATTGGTGGGTTTTGGGAGGGAAGCGGTGATTGTAAAGTTTCCCTCGTAATTTTGCCATTTCAGAATACTGTACGGTTCAACCTACAGTTTATATCATTCAAGAAGAGAATTAATTATAAAGAACAAATAATAAATTACCAAAGAAGTAAATCAGGGTAACCGTATGTGCCTGCTATTTACCAGAATGGGTGTTGAGCAGTTTTTTCGCCTTTTTCCCCATAAACTTGGTAGCTTTATTACACCTTTAGTAACCTATCACTTTTATTTGAAATACTGAACCGGAAAAATTGTATTTTTGGGCGTTAATAAAAATGTATTATTGATAAAATTTACTGTTTTATCATGTGGTGAGAGAAAACGGAACAGAAATTTAGACTTCTAAAAAAATGTGTGCCACCATTTTCGATCAATTCTCTATACAAACTAGATAACCTTATCCTGAAGATGTATATAAGAATACGAAACCATTCAGAAGCAACTAAAAAAAAAAGCTTTCATCGACCATTAAAATCCTAGATATTAACCACCATTATGGACCCAACCATATATTAAAAAAAAATATACAATATTAATAAAAAAATTAAATAGACTACCAAAAATCTTTTTGAAGAAAATCCAGTTGACCGGAAGTGCCGGACTTTACACAACTGACAACATGAACAAGTTTCTTTGAACTGGAATATAAACTACATAAACATATATTGGACCTTTCAATTTTGATACCAAATCTTTTTCTTTTTGGTTACTTTAAGTTGAATGTAAGCATCCAATTTTATTAAACAGAAGTTGGTATTATTGAAATGAGAAGTAGTTTGAATTTTAATACATTTATTAACAATAATAATTGTAATATATTAAATAAAAAAGAGAGATGTTTTAAAATTTCCATGTTAGCAAGCATATCTTTACAGCAGACTTAAATTAAGTCCTAGAATTTTCATTAAAGTGTTTTGTTGAATTAATCAAAAGAGGTTTGTAATAAATAATATAAAATGAATGAATAATTGGAAGGGCTTATTATTTATTCTTAACTTTATTTCCAGTATCGTCCTCCTATTTATAGAAAATGTAAACAGGTCAAATAATTTTTTTAGCTTTGCTCTATTTAGAATATCATTTTCTATATAATTGTGTTCATATTCTGTTAGAATAATATTCAGTTTCTGAATAAAATGATTAGGACACGGAGCACAAGTAAAAACCATGGACCAGTAAAACGTTTTGAAAAAATCTACACAACTTTCTCTTACTTTCACTTTCTCTTACTTTCACTTTCTCTTATTCCACGTAATATAATTGTAAAATTCACAAATTTTCATTTAAGTTGAAATTTTACTCATTTGGCCTGACTGAATATGGGGAGATGGAGGAGGTAAGTGTACAAGATAGGTGTAGTTGAAGTGATTATATTGTAGTCAAGAAGACAGCGCTAATAACATTGAATAAACCATTAAAACTTGAAATTTAACGTTGTAGCCATTAGCAAGCATAAGAAAAGAACAAAAAAAACAAGTACCAATTAAAAGCTGCATAATCGGCTTCCGGTTATGTGATTTACATCAAATTTAGAATTCTAACAATGTCTTTATGCCTTAATGTTATTATACAGGCGACAGAACCATACAGGGGATACTTGACGAAGCTGGGCTTGGAGAGTGACAGTATGTGCAGATTCTGTGAGGAGATGGAGGAAACTCCTTCAGGAACTTGGGCAGTTACGAGGAAGAGAAGGGGAACATACCTTCCCTAGTGCCCTCCAGGAAATTAAGATTCCTTAGGGATCTAACCTGGTAGTGGCGCTGTGGGCGAGAGGCTAGCCCATGTTAGCTGAAAGGGTGCTGTAGGCTAGCCTATGGCATCAAGGGGCTTAGCACAATTTTTTTTTTTTTTTTCCCGAGGGTTCCGCACCGCGACCATTTGTTGATCTATTGTACCCCCTCTGGTGCATAAGATGAGCCAGCTCATCTATAGCACCCTCTCCAGGTTTAGCTCCCTGAGGAATCTCAGGATCCTGGAAGGTTCTAGGGTAGGTATTTCTTCCTCCCCTATCTGGTAACAACCCAGACTACTGAATCTTCTTTGAATGACGGCATCACAGTCCGTGAGGAGATGTATCGGAGTTTCCTCCGCCTCTCCACAGAATCTGCATATGCCGTCACCTGCTAGGCCAAGCTTTCTCAGGTGTCCCCTGAGTCTGCAGTGCCCCGTAAGGAATCCCGTAAGAATACGGATCCTATTCTTACTCAGACTGATGAAGGCTTTCGACCTTTCCTGGTTGTAACAACCCAGGCAGACCTTGGCCTGCCTCAGTCCCGGGATGGTGTACCAGAGACGAGCTCTTTTAGCCACCTCCTCCTTCTTGATTTCTTCTAGAAGTACCTGGTCACTGACTCCACAAAAGGGCTCTGGCCCAATAAGAGGAGATACAGCGCCTTCCTTTGCCAGGGCGTCAGCTGCCTCATTACCATCCACGCCGACATGCCCCGGCACCCATTGTAGGGTAACCTTATTGCTCCTGCCTAGTTCATTAATCTTGCCTAGGCATTCCCATACCATTTTAGAACTGATTACATAAGAGCTCAGTGCTTTAATGACCTTGTAGGTCGCAGTGCAACAGGCCTCTTCACCCCCCAAAAAAACAAAAAATGTCTGATCCTTGACAATAAAATAAGAGAGAGTTGAAAAAACAAAAAAATCAGGTGAAAGTTATAAATTTATTACAATCTATAGTTCAACTTTTTTGTTTTGTTTCTTTATAACAACGTCCTTTTATTAAAATATTATTATTAGTATTATTTAAAAAATTGAAATATTCGAGAACATTCGAGAAGGTCAAAGAAAATATAACAAATAATATCTTCTTTAGAATAAATTACAAAGTATTATGTTATCTAATTTATGTTGTTCAAGCTAAACTTAATAGTATAAATACTAACGTTTTAAGAAAAGTAAACATTTCAAGGACATTTATAAAAACAAATAAAAATAAAAAATATTGTAATTCATTCCTTGTTCTATTCACAAATATTCCTTATTACATAGTTTAATATACATATAATTCATGTTAGAATTTTTATAAAATGTGAATTGAAGACTTCTTATTATTCTTATTATATTAATCATAAACAAACATGTTAAAATATTTGGAATAAATTTGAAATTTATAAAGAAAGAATGTAATAAACTCATTTATAAATATATTTATATCAAATTATGTCTAGAATGGACATTTAATTTGCTAAAATAATACACTTATATTGTTTCTATGATTTTATCGTGTAACATGCTTCATTTTTTTTTTTATGTCCGGTTTCGGATTTTTATTTATCATCAGAAGAAGGCAATCTATCTATCAATCAATTGGTGTAGAGAGTACTAAGTACTCAGCCGGACTTTAAATTATTATAAACTTCTATATAGTCTGTGTCAATCTCGGCAATCCTAATTACAATTTTATACATGTTCAATTACTATAAATATTACAGTTTCGCTAGAATTTTCTTTTTTTCTTCAAATTTTTTCGCGGTTTTCTCGAAATCTGCACCAATTTTTACTTTCACCCTGGTGAGATGAAGTAATTGTGATCTGGAAATATATCATTTAAGGGGGGATCTCATTAATAAGAGAAAAAAATCTTACTAGCGTTTGGTGTGTATGTATGTGTGCGTTTTTTTTTTTACTTACACGCACACCGTATGGGTCGTTCCCGAGCTCTCGCTCATAACAGCCCAATGATTATACTTCATCCCCAATGATCCCGAAGCAAGAATATATGAGGGAAGGGCACAACAAGGTACCTTTCCTAAATTATAAAGAATTTATGCTACCATAGCCAAACAAGCTAACAAGCTAACAAACTGCATCGCATTCATACTCATTCACACAATAAATACATTCATACTTCACGTATGCAGAAGACAAAATTCCTATCCTAATTGACCTCTCAGTACTCGATATTCCTGAAAAGCCCGCTAAAAACTCGAAACTACCCAATCTAAGTCATTCATTCCACAGTCATACAAATAAATTTCTAATATCCACACTTACGCTCCGCTCCGCCTACCCTCGAAAATCTCCCCACAGTTTACCACGTCTTAGAGCGTCTTCTGCAAACTTTTTAAAGGCATCGTGAAGATGCCTGAGATTTTCCAGCAACAAGGTTAGTGTATCCATTATCAATGCGAACATAATAGCCTATATAGCACTCCATAATTTTGCCCGGAGATCCTCGTAACGAATGCATTCAAAAATAATATGTTCGGCGGTCTCCAATTCACCGCAACGACAGCAACTATCACTTACCAAATCCATCTCAATACACTTTCCCTTAATTTGCCCATGGCCTGTCAACTAGCCTGGAGACCGCGTAAGAAAAATCTGTGGGGACTAGTCTTCTACCCATTGTCGCGTCTGGCAAAAACCTGTTGGTGGTCCAGCCCTTTTGAGAGTAAGACCAGCGAGATTTCCATTGCAGTAACAGATCCTGATCCAGTAATATTTTAAAATACCAAAAATCGCTTGGAAGCTCAAACTTGATATCCAATTTAGGTAGTACCATAACCGCATCAGACATGAAGATTTCTGGTAAAAGCCATCAACAGCAAGTACGACTTTAATGAATGTTTTCTTTTTGTCTTTCAGTTTTTCGTGTTTTTTTTTGTTCAAAAACGGCTTCAACCATTTTTCTTTAAACTTCGTATACTGTCTACGCACATAAATGCTTATCACTTTTATTTGAAACATTTTTCCAAGTAAACTGATTTTAGGTGGTTCTTTGGGTAACTATGGCTACAGATTCCCTCGAGAGTATCATTTTAGGAAAGAAAAAATCATATGACCATGTCACACTAGATTTTTACAAAGTTAAATATTTATTTTGAAAAAATAATTGAAAATTAAGTTAAAAGTACTAAAAATAGTACTTAGGATTAGTACTAAAAGTAATAGTATTTATGGAAGTTAATGGAACTTCTAATGAGTGATTTTTGGACGAAGAGTAAATATACTAATATTCCAGCACTAATGGTTAACAAATTTATTAATGGTTCTAAAATCCTAAAACTCATTAATAATGCATTAGAAATAAAATTAGTAAATTTGAAAAGGATATTTACTTATTGTAAAGTTATAATTATTAAGAAGACTGTATGTGAAATGATGTAATACAATAGTTGCTATCTAACAATTTAGATCCAACCTGACGATCTACTAATACCAGTAAAACACTAACGTGTAAAAAACAATACTAAAATATCTAGCGTAATAATTGTAAACTTTGTTAAACAACCAGAAAAAAAAAAAAAAAAATCTGGTGTGAACCACTCATACGACTGTCACTTACTGCACTTAATTCAATTTAATTGACAAATAAAAAAAGGGAATAATAAAAAAAAAAGGTAGTAGGGACAGTGGACCTAAAGGGCCGCACTCTTACAAGTGTGTAGATAGGATACGAAGTTTTGAAGAAAATTATTGGAGCTACTTATCGGGAAAAACTGGAAAAAATTAAAATATTTTTTATACCCACGTACAGACCAATCCAAAAAAAAAATTTTTTTTTTCGTACTCAAAGAACCTCAGAACATGGTACTTCCGGTGAAAACACAAGATCAAAAGATTTTGATATGATCATAATACTTTCTCTTACTGAGTGAAAATTAAGAATGGTGGAAAAAAGTAATATACATACATATATAAAGAAAATTACGACTAAAAGTAAAAAAATATCGATTGTAGTAAATAATTATAGTGTGTGAAAAGCATTGTAATTTTTAATACGTGGGAAAAATATTTAATTACTTTTATCGTGACATTTGTATATTTTCAAAGTAAAATATATAGTAGACCAATATCAATAATAGGTAGGTAAGTATGCAGTAGTAATCTATATATTTTTATACGTTTTAAAAGAAAGAACAGAAAGTATATTATATACTTTAGTTTTGTCTTTGTTTCAATAAAAGGAAATATTATTTCGAAATAACAACGATCTAGTTTGGTGGAATATATATATATATATTTTTCTCGAAATTCAGGCAACTCTAATGTCTTTGGAAGGAACAAACTAAATAAACGACTATCCTTCACGAATGTGTATTTTTTTAAACAAATTAAGTATTTAGTAAAAATTCCCAAACTGAAGTAAATTTGTCGAGTGAATATACATTTATATTTCTCGAAATTCAGGCAGCTCTAATGTCTTTGGAAGGAACAAACTAAATAAACGACTATCCTTCACGAATGTGTATTTTTTTAAACAAATTAAGTATTTAGTAAAAATTCCCAAACTGAAGTAAATTGTCGAGTTGTAATAATTATTATAGTAAGGAAGAAGTACTGTGTTTTTCCCCCAGATTTTTTTATTTTATTAGACATTATGCAGTTTGTATAAAGGATTTAAATAGATACTAATAAAACAGATGTACTACACTGAAGAGTTACTAATTGATAACATTAAACAAAACAGAACAAAAGCAATAGCCCTTTCATATCGTTAAAATTGTTGACTGAGAAGAATTATTATTTTTTTTGTTGTCATGCTTTAAGAAATGATTCACTAGAATTAAGAAACTGGTTATTATAGTCATACACCTAAACCATACAATAATATGGGATATGTATATTGATGTGAGCATGGGGAAAACAGCTGCTGAGCGCTTATTGTGTCCATATATTGTGGAGTGTGAAAAAAGCCATCTTTCAATTATTGTGTTCATATTTTGATATATAGAAGGCATGTAGATGATGTTTTTTTTTACGAAAAATATGTTACAAATAAGGAACTTTTATTTGATATATCCTGAGATTTTTAACAATTGCATCAATTTAGAAATTAATTTAAAAAGAAAAATCGGTGTGAAACTACCCATCGACTTTTTCTTACTGAAGTTAATAAATACAGTAATTAATTAATTGACGAAACTCTGATTTTTTTTTTTTTAGACCTATAACATAAATGTAGAAGGGTGTGGTTATATGTTGGTAGACACCCTTGGCTCAGGTAGCCATTTCAAAGAAGTCCAGAAGAGAGCGTTAATAACATTGAAGGAACTCAAAAAAAAAAAACACTTGAAATGTAACGCCACAAATTCCAAAGAACTCTCTTCTAAAAAATTAGTTATTCTGGAAAAATCATTTAGATGAAAGTTATCCTATGGTCAGCATTCAAAGTTTAAAGAAAATCATTGTAGCCGGTTTTGAGAAAATTCTGAAAATCTCAAAAACCTCTTCTAGAAATTTCCACTTCCGGCAGCCGATTTTCTTCAAATTTGACATTCTTCTAATATTTGTAATGGGTTTTAATATTAACATAGCTGAGAGTAGTATCATACATTGTACTGAAATGGTACTTCAGAGGAAAGCATAACGCTTTCGTTTCCTCAGAACACCACCAGAAAAAAAAAAAATCAGTTTTACCAAGAAAATGTCACAAATAAAATGTGATAGGTGTGTGTGCAGATAATATCCGAAGTTTAACGAATATCGTTGGAGCCGTTTTCAAGATAAATTGAGAAAAACTGAAAAAAAAAAGAACATGCAGAAAAGTCGTGCACTTCCGGTTGATGATGGATTTTTACCGGAACCTTCGTATGTATGCGGTGATAATAACTAAACGGAACAGGTTATAAAAATATATATTTATATACGTAAAGTATAATTTTCAATGATAAGTTTTCCAATCATATTCGTTTTAATAGTGTTATTTAATAGAAACCTCAATGTTTAATAACTAATTTTTTTTTTTTTTTTTAAACAACAATCAATTAAGAAAACCAAACAAAAAAAATGAATGCCATATTATAATTTCCGGTACACCGATACTTTTCACCTCCAACAAAATTCAACCTTCATTGTAATGTCGAAAATATTTCCCTAATCAAAAAAAAGCTTTCTAAATTCCAATCATCATTGATTTCTATTAAATTTTAATAGCATTTTCTATTCTTTTATTTAATACAAAGTGAAATGATACTTTTTGTAACATAACAGTTAAATAATATGGCAATTAATGTAAAAAAAAAAAATCAATAGCTAAGTTGTACTTTTAAATATAGCAGTAAATTAAACATAGGAAATATAATATAATTTTGCTTAACTTTAATGTTATCTTTCTGAAGGTTACATTCTCCTTTTCAATGAACAATATTCCGTTCAGGTATTACCAATTTTGTATGTAGGTACTTTTTTAAATAGTTTTTAACAGTTGTAGAAAGTAAAAATGTGGAAAGTAAAGAATGTGGAAACACGCCGTTCATTTTCTTTTACTACACGTTAGATGGTTACCATTGACGAATTTTCTCGAAAGTTATTATTTTTATTAAATGTTTAGCTTATCTTCACGGTTATATCAATAGGAACATCTAAATTTAAAATTAAACTATTTTATTGAATAAAGTAAAACATCCTTCTCCCTGAACCCCCCCCCCCATAAATGAACTTTCTCAGGAAAAAAGTTTCAAACAAAAGTGATAGGGCTTTGTATTTATTAATGGTTAGTAAATCCAATTTAATAAAATCCGTTGGCAGAAAACTGAAAAAACAAAAACAAAAAACAGTTCATTAAAAAACGTATTTCCGGTCAACGATTTTCTTCAATCTCGAAATGTTGGCTACTTTGTTTTTTAATGAAAATTGCGTACATGTATACATATACATATATATAATATATAGACTAAATGTTTATTATATATGCATTATTATAGCACGCACTATCATGATAACTTGAAAGGCGACCATCCAGTATTGGTAGCCGTAAGTTAGCTATTAAAGCAGTATGACAGCCTACCTAAGGGGTCAACGTTAGGCAATTAAGTGATCACGGGGCCATCGCCGCCTGAATCATCGAAGAAGGTTGGTAGGGATTGTTCTGGAGGATAGTGAGAGGATAAATGGATTGCAGTGAGAGAATAATTTTGGTATGGAATTTATTGTAGCGGGATTGCGCTAAATTAGAGACAAATGGAATATTTAACTCGTAGTGGATTGTGTAGTTGGAAACGTAAAATGGGCCATTTACTATGGGTTCTAAGGATTATGGATTGAAGAGTTTGTATGCGGTTGAGATTAGTTCGTTAGGCTGTCCCGTACAGTTCCAGTCCGTATGTCCATATGCGTGCCAGCAAGGAATTGTATAGTTGTCTTTTATTCGCTAGAATCTGTTTGGAACGTTTGTAGTGTAAAAGTTTTAATATTTTGTATCTGTTCTTACAGTCTATCCCCGTTTTAGTCGAGTATAAGGGTTCCATGTGAGTCTTTTCTCCAGTTAGAGTACGAGATATCTCACTTGATTCGTAATGGGAATAGGAATATTATTGAGGTAAATAATTGAGGATTATATAATAAATACCATATATTTGGATTTTTGTTGATTTACCCGGATTTTCCATTGACGAAGGCAGTGATCGAGGATTTGGAGATGATTTTGTAAGTTACGGGTGGGTAGCTATGACGGGATCTGAGTGAGGAGAGAGAATGGCTGTATCATCGGCATGGGTGAAGGCAACTGTATTAGGATGAGTGGGGAGGTCAGCCGTTTAAATAGTGTAAAGCAGAGGAGCAAGTATGCTCCCCTGTGGAACGCCTATAAAGACTGGATAAATAGACAAGGAAGAGGATTTTTGGGTGACTTGAAAATAACGTTCGGAAAGGCAGGATAAGGATAAGGATAAGGTAATAGGTAAACGGTAGGATGCTCTTGAGCTTATACAGCAATGCCGGGTGCCATACCCATCCAAGGCAACATATTTAATTCTAATTAATATTATTTAGATGATAGAAACGTGAGTAATAAACCAAAATAAATAGCCTTAAAAGAAAACATAACCTAATCTCTCCACCAAAAGATTCTTTAAAAGAATTTTGCTGGAGAAATATAAATTGTAACTCTATAGATGTGTAGTTCATATACAAATTAAAGAAAATCGTTACCTTTTTCGAGAAGATCGCAAAAAAATGAAAATTCATTTAATCAAGAGGTATTTCCGGTTGAGGAATTTTGACCAATGACTTCCTGTCGGATCCAATTGTGATATCCCTATACCAGAATGTCAATTTTACATTTTCTGCGATTTTTATTTTTTGAACTATGATGTTCAAATATATACTTACATGCATACACAAACACACACCAATACTATTCTCTAAAAACCACTTTTTCGTACTCAGGGGATTTTCACGATGTGTATATTTCCGGTGAAAACTCATTATTGAAAATTATTAGATACAGTACACAATAAAATAAGTTGGGGAAAATTTTTTTATAAAAAAACTCGATATTTTTATTAAATGGTTAAAAGAAGTATATACTAAAGTACCGAAACCTTACTTAGGCCCCATTTTATTTTTGTTACAGCTGTGTTAAGAATTATCTCCTTAGAAACCATATAAAAGAATACCTAAGAACTTTCAAGTTAGAATGTGTAAGGAAAAAATAAAATAAAATAAAATGAAGGTTTTCTTAAAAGCTGTTTTTAAAATATTCAGCGTATAAAGAAAGTTTAGTAAGAATTACTTATTAAAATTGGCACAATTTAAACAATAAATAATAAAAATAATAATATAGTCTCATATAAAATTCATTAAGAAAGGAAAAATAAATAAAGAATATAAAATTACTGAATATTCACAAGAATATTTTAAATAATTCAGTATTTTTCTCTCTCCATTTAGTTGACGAAGCAAACACACACACACACACACACACACACACACACACACACACACACACACACACACACGTGGCAAATATGAAAAAAACATTAATATTTAATGAACTATTTCCACCGCTTTTTATGTAGGTGTGTCTTTGCAACATTTTTATTTTCTCAAAGTGCTAAAAGAGGGAGTAGTATTGTGATCGTAGCAAATTTTCTGAGCAAAATTGAGTTTTTATCGGGGAAATACTTCAGGTTTTGAAGTGTAATAAACTACAATGTAAGGATCTTCTTTTTTTCCACGGCTCTACGGACTGAAATGGACTTTGTGGCCCTCCTTTAACTAAAGTTGCCAGGTTTCTCTATCATCCGCTCTTCTTCTTCATAGTCTGTCTAATCCCGAACCGCCCAAATTATCTTTCAGGTCCTGCAACCACGGCCACCTAAGCTTTTCCTAGGGGCCGCCTGCCACCCAGGACACTCTCATATACCATCCTATGGTCTCTTCGCTCTTCTATTCTATGCAAATTGCCCAACCATCGTAACTTTCCCAACTTAATGGTCGACAAGTGATTCTGCTTCTCTAAATTTATGTTTTTTTGTGAGAGAGGGTCTTCATTTTTGCGAATCCTACAAAATTACCCTCAACACTTTCCTCCCCCAACTTTTCAGCATTATTTCTTTCATGTATGTCACGTAAGTCCAGGTTTTCTACCCATAAAGCATCAAGGGCCTTAAAATTGTTTTCTATATGGCAACTTTCACAAAAAACATATACTTGCTGCCATAATTTTGTATTTGATGCCATGGCTGACGTCATTTTTGCTAGCGAGTACTTAAACTCACTTATGGCTTTTAAACGATATAATTCTACACTCACTGAATCTTCTTCATCTTCTGGTTGTTAGTACATACTGTGTTTTATCTTCATTAATCTGGAATCTAATCACCGCCGCTTCTACTTCCAAAATCCATATAAGCTGATTTGAACACTGCTACAGACCTCGCTATTAATGTCACGTCATCCTAGATATTGATGGAGTTGGTTTATTTCCAACTCATGCGGTTATACTACCTATTTATAATATTAATAAATATTAGAAGCATTACTAGAATTTCAAATTTGAATAAAACTGGGTTACCAGAAGTGCGTGACTCTATAGAACAGGCTTCTTGAGATTTTATAAAAGATTTTGTTCAAATTAGGAATACTAATTGCATTCCAAACCTAGATAAATCTATAATAACCTATCATTATAATATTTAAACATGTTATATATATATATGTATATATAATATATATAATAAATATCATTTTTATTTGAAATAAATATTTTTCAGGAAAAGTTGCTTTTCAGGTCCTATGAAGAATCTAAAGCTACTCCGATTAGAGAAATTCGCTCAATATGCGACTATTTCCAAACTTTCAAATGAACTCCAGTAAATGTGAGTAATTTTATAAATATATATATAAAAAAAAGATGAGAATATTCACAATAACAGGAGTTATGAAATCGAGAAGCCATTTCTCCCCTTAGTTGTCGTTTACCGTACTGTGACCAGCCAGAAAAAAAATTGTGCTCCGCTTGTAGTAACATCTGTTCATAAGAGAATAAACACTCGCTCCATTTATCACATAATATTATTCAGTGAAAATATTCTGGGCAAATTAATTTATTATTTATTAACGCATTATGTGTTTGATTGCAAATAGAGAAAATCGTTTAGAACGAATATGAAGTACGAAAAAAAATGTTTTTCCATTTTTTTTTTCTTTTTTTTTAAACAAAGAAAATTGTCAATAAACAAAGTATATAAAAATAAATTGTGTTCAAGTGTTTATAACTCTTAAGGTAGGTAAAGCTGGGACAGGTGTTTGAATCAGAGCATCGGAATGGTAAGAAAGAAGTAAATACGTACAAGGTGAACTAAATACACAAGAAGTGAAGATACATCAACCATACCAAGAAGAATTCACACACACAGACACACTGACGAGGGAGTCCAGTACGCCTAGTGTGTAAGTGAGGTTATAGAAGCAGGTGTGGAGATGTTGGAGGAGCTCCTAGCATCATGTGCTAAGCCACTATATCTATCTCACACACACTCTGGTCCCTTTGGTCACCTGCACCAACCCGAGATATGCATGCAGGCACATCTGTCATGCGGCGGTTGTTCACTGATTTCTAAGCCTTGTGCTGACTAAATTCTTTCTATAATACAACCAACGCTTACTTGAACTTCATTTTCAATATATTGCTAGACGTTTAACTATTATTATTATTATTATTATTATTATTGTATCTGAATGAATTGTATTTTAAATTCTTTTAAGATTGCAAAATAGTCATTTATTTGACAAGAGTTTTATTTGAAATTGAGCCACTTTCTAGGTTTCTCTGTAAGATGAAGTATTACGAATTTTCGAAATTCAGTTTTCACTTTCAATTCAGTTTTTTAGCGATTAATATGTGTGTGTGTTGTGTTTTAACAGAATATCACAATAATAAATACTCTCAGGAAGCAGCATTAACTTGGTATATTCCGTTTAGTTACTACCACCGTATGTATCTGCCATGAAAGTTTCAGATAAAATCCATAAACCGGAAATGCGAATTTACTGAGAATGGTTGTTTATTTGAATGTCAATTGTTGCGATTTTTTTTCTTAGGAAAATTGATCTTTTTGGAGATTTTCCGGGGAATTGTAGCGTGATGCTTTCCTCTAAAGTACCACGTCAGTAAAATATATGGTTTTTACCACAGACATAATTATTAATATATTACAGGAAATGATGCGATTCCAAATTTTAAGAAAATCGGTTAACCGGAAATGCAACTTTACAGATTTGGTTTCCGGTTTTTTTGTTTTTTTTATTTTCTCGAATATGGTCGCTTTAAGCCAGGAATGCTCACCTTACAGATAAAAACATATCACTTTTATTTGAAACATTAGGTTTAAATGTAAACTGCAAAAGTTTTGTTGGTTTTGACAGAAGGCGCTACAAACAAGTCTGCTCTGGTATAGAAATATAATCCCTACCACCTTTTTTTTTGTATGGCTAGCCCAACTAAACAATGTAAATGTTGCAATTTTAATGAAAATTTGTTAATAAACACTGCATTAATTTGAAGTAAGAGAAAGTCCGTGTGTGTGTCACATCAGATTTTTTTAAAAAATAGATGAGACCCAACTTAAGATGGGGATCATTCTCGAAACGTTTAAGGAAAAGAAAGAAGACTGAATTTTATTAATACATCCTGACTCACAGCTAACTAATTTCTAAATAATAAATACGAATAGAAGGTAGGCGCCACACTCGTTAGTGGTTAGAAGAGCGGGCCACAAAGCTGACGTGTATTGTAGTTATGGGTTCGATTGCCGAATTTTGAGTTTGAATTCAATTTAATTTTAATATGAGCGGAAATATAGGAAAGTATGTTTGCCATCCGCCTCCGTATATAACCTGGATCGTTAGTTGGACGTAAAGATTGCTTGAAAAAATATTATTTATGAATGGAGGGGACGATCAATAATTCTCTTTCATTTTTATTTTTATATAAAATCAAACCTTTTTCAGTAAAATTTTATGGGAAATTTTAATCTTGATTGAATAAAGGTTTAATTTGGGCAAAAAGCTGAAGTGAAACACTCACACGACTTTCTCTTACAACTGTTAATCTAATCATGTATAAAATGATAAATTTCCTTTTAACATCAAATTTTTCTCATTTGTCCTAATGTAAACAAAAGAGTTGGTAGGAGGGGGCAAGTACCTACCCAGGTTAAGTAGTAATGAAGTAATTACACTGAAGTCACACAAATTCTCCAGAACTGCATAAAATAATATTTTCGGTAAAATATTATAAATAAAAGTGAGCATAGGTTTTTATTTGTGCAGTTAGCATATCGTTATAGTCGTTTTCAGTACACAATAAACTTGAACTTTCGACAACATTCTACACTTTACAGACAAGGACAAACATAGTACACAAACTCCGTCCCTAGTTAATTGGCGAAAGCCACTGGAGAAGGAAGGGATTAGCTCAGTGGCAGCACGCTGGACTAGCAACCAGCAATGCTGCCCTTCCTAGGAGCCTCTACAACTCACTGTCCGGTGATGGACAGTGCTGTCTGTAGCTAGAGAACGCTGCTTGGAGGTCGGCTGTGCATTGAAGAAGACTCCAGGGGGCACAATAGATCTTTCAGGTCGCAGTGCACTAATCCCCTACTACAATCTATAATGAAGAGGGTAGAACCATGCAATGTACTCAAGTGGCACTTTAGAGAAAACCTTAACATTATATAATTCCAATAAATCTATTTTTTCTCGAGTTAATATTTCAAATAAAAGTGAGAGGTATGCGTATGTACGATGTATATATAGATAGTATACGAATTTAAAAAAAAAAAAATCATTGGAGCTGTTTTGCGAGAAAATCGGGAAAAAACTGCAAAATTGCACCTCCGGTTGATTGATTCTTGCCCGAAACCTTCGTGCAAGATGCGGTATTAGTGAGAAAACGGAATACCAACTTGGAGGCTTCCTGCAGTTTTCAGATATTTTGTTACACACACGTGCATGCAGGCTGGACCAAACGCTAAAAACTTTTTTTTTCATAGTTAGGGTAATTCAAAACATGTATTTTAGATGATAACTCAATTTTGGAAATTCGTCATGATCACAATACTTCCTATAATTAGGAGTACAAGAAAATAAAAAAAAGTTAACTGGATCGGTAAAAAAAAATTTAAGTTACTTATAAAATGCTATAAATCGTATGTATAAGTATAATGAAATATCATGCAACAAAGAGAAGTGGATTGAAGGAAACAAAAAAAAGGGGGGGAATTAATAAAAAAAAACACCTGTAAATGAAGAATTACTCAGCAAAATAAAAGATAAAATTAAATGCACACTACAATCGTATCCTATTTTCTGGCTGCTTGTACAAGGTATTTCCCTTTCAAATATTACGCCACATTGAGGAAATAACGTCACTAAAATAAAAATAAAAAAACCAACATCCAAAAATACTATAAGACTGGTTTATTTCAACCTTTACTAATATTTTCAAAACATAAGACTATTTTACTTATTTGTTATACCTACATTTTATCTCCCCCACCCCAAAGCATAACATGTTGTAAATAATTGTATCTTGTTTGGGTTTAGGGAAAAACAAAATACTATTTACATCAGTTTATATTCTAAGAAGTTTATTTATTTGTATAAACAAAAAACTGAATAATTCTATAATTATTTGATGACCAATTAAACTATGACTAAAAAGTAAAACAAAATGCATAATAAACAATATTCGAATTATTAAACTGACTTTCAGTTAAATACACAGAAATTTCAGTTAATGTAAAAAAAAAAAAGTTTAAATTTAGAAGAATAAGATTGTATTCTGGAACAAAAACACACAGCATCACCATCAAGAAATGCTAAATTTAGATCTAGAGGGAGTTAATTTTAGAATGGTATTTTCCTAGTTGTAATAACCCCCCCATACCATCATTTCTCACTGTCTCACTTCAATTATTTATAATAGTGTCATGTTTTTATTGTTTGTTTTTTTTACTAACTAGGTTAATACAACTGCATTATTGCATATTACATACCAATTTGTTTTTTAATTCTTCAAATAAGTATTAACATTATTTCATAAATAAGATTTTTATTGGACTATTTAGAAGTGAACTGAAAAGCCAATTATTTAGATGCAGTAAAAGTTATTTAAAAAAAAATTACGTTTTATATTTTTTTAATTTTGAATTTTATGAAATTGGAATGTGACAAAAAAAAACCAGTGTTCTGACATTTTTAGTTTAGCGATTTTCAGTATTAAAAAAAAAAAAAATCCTAATTATATTTAGCTGTCCTTTAACTAGCATCCATTTACAGCTGTACGTAATCTGGACGGCTCGCAGGATGTAGAGTCAGCCCACATACCTGCATTACATCTTGGCACATTGTATCACTTAAGTTTCGCCGCATTTATCTCTTGTGCCTAAAAATATTATATATACTGCTCCAGTGCGATCCCAAGTTTCCCTTATCACTTACCACTATACAACGCCACTAATATTTTTTTACTTACGAATCTAAAAAGTGCTAAGTGAAACCAGCGTTCGATATGATTAAGTAACATGTTATGCCCAATTCCTTAAGTGGATTTTCACAAGACTTTAAACAATCAACAAATCAACAAACAAGAATCTTCAAAAAAACATTCAAATGGCTAACAACAAATCTATAAACAGTCTAAAAGTAATCAACAAGTTTATAGAAAGAATACGTAACGTAGCAATAAAAAAAATAATAATAATAAAGAGTGAAAGTAAAAATAGTAAAAAAGTAGGAAAAAAAAAAAAAAACCCAGTTCAAAAAGACGCACTTCCGGTCAACCAATTTTCTTTCAAACCTGGAATTGTGGCAAACCATTTAATTGTATTAATATTATTTAGATGAGAGAATCGCATAATAATCTGAAATAGCACTTTAAAGGACACCATAAAATAAACCCCAAAAAATTCCCTTAAATGAATTTGCCCAGAAAAATGTTTTATAATAGTCATAGACCACAATATATGTAATGTATATATACATATTTTACGAAAAAATCTTCGGACTCAAGTCATTTTCGAGTGAATCGCCAAAATAAATGAAAAGTCCATTCAATAAAATGATAATTTCGATTTAGGAATTTGACAGATAACTTATTGTCGGATCCCATGTGAATGTCAATTTTGAACTTTCTACGATTTTTCGTTTTTGAACCACGGCGTTCACACGCTAAATGTATACATTTATCATACATAGATCCGTGACTTTTTTTTCCTCTAGAATATGTCATTTTGAAAGAAAAACCCTCTAGAACTTGTCATTTGATTTAATTGAAGCCAGAAATAGTGCATCATTTAGAAATATAACATCAAAGAAGTTATTTAATTTAGTTGCATCATTTAGTTTAAAAAAAAAAACCACACAGATTCTCTAAGAACCCTTTTTCAAACTCAGGGGACTTCAAAACGTGTTACTTCCGGTGAAAACTCGGTTTCCGTTCACAGTAAACCTTCTTTTTTGCGAGAATGTAAAAATATGTTAGGAAAGCCTGTTAGAACTAAAGCGTGTTCCAAGTGAATCACATGCCTTTATCTATTCAATACGTAATAGTGGGGTTACCAAGGTAACAACTTCGTATTTAAAATACGAACTACTATTTGTTATTATCTATTTACTGAAAGCCTAAGGCTGGCTGACATATCATGCTCTATGTGCTTTATTCGTTTATTGAAGGATGTTTCCCTCTTTTACCAGTTGAAAGATAAAAATCAGAAATAAATGTAAAAAGAAAATACACGATACAAATCATTGTAAAATGATAGTGGTAGCATGATCATTGATCATCAGCATCATGAGGCTGCTCTTTGGCCCCGGCCCCACTCGCCATGTCCCACTCTGAAATCAGTCGGCCACACTCTATGATGGATCTCCTCCTACTCCTAGCGCCAGTCAGAACGATGATAACAGTTTGGGCGCATTCCACCACTTCCATTTCATTGGGGGGACCCAACTTAAACAACATAACACGAATGGCCTAGTTACTGAATAGAGGTAAAAAATTTGTTCCGCATTCTATATCCTTTTTATTGTTTTGTCTTTTTCCTGTGTGTGTCTCTTCTCTAAGTATATGGGACAAAATTCAGTGAATAGGTTAAATGTTTACATCATCTTAGGAATCATGACTTTTTTTTTCTTTGCAACCATTTTTCTTTCTCCTCTCTAGAATTTGTCGTTTTGTTTAATTGAAAGCAGAAATATTACATCATTTAGTTTAAGAAAGTTATTTTAACTTTTAATTAGGTTTTTTCCTTTCACTTACTCTTTGTCACTGCTTGTTACAAAGGATTTATTGTAATAGTTACAAATTTTCGATACCAAAGTTTCAACGGAAATACAAGTTTTAAGGTCTGAAAAAGTGATTTTTAGACATTAGTCTGTGTGTATGTATGTGTGTGATCAGCATAATTCAAAAAATCGGAAAGTCGAAGAAAGTTCAAACCAGATATTTCGTATAACTTCTACCACCGAAACTGATAATAAGGTTTTAAAGTTAAAGGTTAAGGTTTAAGGTTTAAGGTTAAAGAGTGTGAAACTAAGTTTGCTCTGTGCGAGTCTGTGTTGTCACACTGTCTAAAAAACGCATCCTGAAGATGGGCGAACGCCCGAAACCGGTCGATGACCACAAAATGTAGCAGGCTACCACGGAAAATATCTCTGATGCATTCCAGCTCGCGGCACCACCCACCACAACATTATTTGAGCAAATTTTTGTGATTTAATTTTAGGAGAATTTGGGGGGGGGGGGCTTCTGCTTTCCTTAGTGCAATTTTTTTTATTTATTGTAGATTCTATCATCTATATATATATATAAATTATTGCAAAAACTCCAAGTTTTTGAAGAATAGTTTTTTCTAAAACTGCATAAAGACGCCAATATAAAGAGAATCTATCACTTTGTGTGTACCTTTATCCCAAGAAAATCATTTAAGGGAGATTTCGGAGGGAGGGAGGGAGGGGAAAATAAGATTGCACGGCCCTCAAAAAAAAGAAAAAAAAAAAGTCATTTTATTAATTTTATATTCTTCCCATTCTAGATGAATTTTCCAAACTTGATCTGGTATTAGAAAAATCTTTGTAAAACCAGCAAAATTTTCAATTGCATTCCTACTGCGGTGGGGGAAACGCTCTTGGTTACCGTCATCATAAGACACACGTGTCTTGCTAACACTGTAACTATACTTGACAACTACCATTGCCTCCTTCCATTGCTCCCCATTAAAAGAGAAAACTAGACATTACTTCTTTGAATCAAGACCAGGGATGTTCACTAAAACGTAAAAAACAAGGCTAATCCCACTATGACACTTAAAATATTGATTAAAACAGCTAAGTTCAGCAAGTCTACAAATTAATAAGAATTACTTTGTCACGCTCTCACCTTATCTTCTCACTCATTCTGTCTTACTTACAACATTTCTTTAACCCAAAACAATCAAACAATTACAACAATAACCCAACTAATTGGAAGAATTATCGAATGAACAGAGACCACAGACTATCGACTATTCTACACAAACTTGCCCAAGATTCCGATTTTCACCAATAAATTAAAGATTTATAAATCTTTAAATCAGTTTCCAATATTTTAATGAACATTATAACTGAGAAATATTCAAACAAATAAATAATATTATATTATTATCTTAAACAATTAAATAAAAGAACTCTATAGAAACAATTGACAACTTCAAACATGGCCATTATGAAGTAGTAATAATTACAATAATTGTGAATCATTACTTATAACAATGTATTTAAATTTTAAATTATAAAAATGAGCATTTAATTTAATGGCTTCAATAAAATATTATCATAATATTTTATGATAATTAGCTGCTTATGTTAATATTACTTGTTGTTCAAGTTGTTTATAAAATATATGAATTCTATGACCTGTAAACAATGAATACCTAGTCTATAAAATACTAACTACGTAATACATACACGTTTACTATATAGTTTATGGATATAAAAACCTTAAAGAGCGACCTTACTACTCCTCTTAAAAACGTTAGAATATAAAATTAAATTTTCCATAACTTAGTTTCCTAAATTTTGTTCATTGTTCTATCATAAATATACAGAAGCTGGGGGGGGGAGGAACCTACCAACCGACGCAGGTAGAGACAATGATTATTACAATGTAGAGAGCGCCAATAATAAGTCTCAGAATCCTTAGAACCACCTAAAAACAATTTTCAGAAAAGTGTTACACATAAAAGTGATTTGGTTTATATCTGCGCAGTTAGCATTCATTCCAAGTTCAAATGAAATCCGCCATAGTCGTTTTCTTTTTTTTTCTTTACTTCTCTTCTTTCACACTCAGTAAAATCGTAAATATATAAATTGTGAGTTTTGTGACAGTTCGTGTGTTCATCATTCATTTCACCGTGAAATCCCCGGTACTGTAATAGTATCCGAAGAGCAGAGAGAAACACGAAATTGACAATCTAGTTACTCGCTGGATCATAGGTCAGACTAGAGTGGGAGACTTTGTATATATACAGCCGAGCTAACCCTACAAGTGACAGTTTTTACAGCAGTTTACGATCAGTTAACAACGAGTCAGCAACCTTCTACTACCTTTCTCATCACTCAGTCTGTATCTTTCGCTATCTAATTTCTCTATATATGTGCCAAGTCCTTGCAGTTTGTGACTTCATTTCATTATATAGTGTTCAGCATTTATTCTAGTTTACTTTGTCTTAAAATCCTTTCACTCTAAATTTTCTCTCCTTCTCACATCCATTATATTGCCTTTATAATGAAATCACTTTATTCCTTGTACAATAAAATTAATACAAGTTGATAATGTACTGATAAATGTTGATTATCTTACAGATACGTTAGAAGTGTCAGACCACCTTGTTATTATTGAACAGGTTTATAAAATTACAATAAATATTTTATGTCACTGCTAGTGAACTATAAAATAAACACACAAACATACTACTCAATCAATGTATGTATGTACGTTCGATTATACATTATGCGTAATTTATACGACAATAAATATGTATATATACATTATACTATACATGTTTGTGTGTTGGTGTTATGTGGTGTATAAAGAACGGGGATATTGTATAGAGAGCAAATTAAATGAACGTTATTCTAGAGAAGGCATTTCTTAGTAGTTTATATACGGAGTATGTAAACAACTTTCACAAGTTCAGTTAATTACTAACAGTTAGCTTGTTTAGTGCGTGCGCGTGTGTGTGTGTGAGCGAATGTATTACACTGTGATGAGAAGCAAGTACTGGTGAAAGTTTAAAAAAATTATATATAAAATTTACAAACAATTTTAATTAACTAAATTTTGTATAAAATATTAATTTTTATTTACTTATTACTTTCTCTTACAGCAGTAAGTAAAATTTACGAGAAAGTTACGATCGTGTCAAATTTTGGATATAGAATTTTCACCGGAAGTAACTATTTGAGATCTAAAAGAGGGGTTTTTAAATTGGTTTATGGCATGAGTGTTGTGTATGTCTTGTTCTGTGAAGTTAGAAAAACTCAACAAGGGAAAATTGTAGAAAGTTCAAACTTTATATTTAGTTTAAATGCTACCAAGAAATCCGCTGACAAAATCGGTCAACCGGAAGTACCATTTAAATGACGTACATTGACGTGATGTTGTTCTATGACTTTTATTTGGAACTTTTTACCGGGAAAAAATTGATTTAAGAGAGGTTTTGGAGGGGGGATGGGATTATGTTTTCCTCTAAGGGGGTCGTTTCAGTTTATTATATTATTCAATAATTTATATAATATTACTTAAAATTGAATATGATGCGAAAATTCCGAACCTGAAGAAAATTGATCACTCGGAAGTACGACATTACTGAACTTTTTTTCAGTTTTCTGCGATTTAAAAAAAAAACAAAAAAAAACGGATTTGACGGCCATTTTCATTAAAAAATGTTTGCCCACGTAGAAATTTCTTCAAGTTTCGAAAGTGAGAAAGTAATCAATCACTCGCTGCTAAATCTATACTGCTGGGAGGGTGAGGGTAGATGAATCTCGAAAACGAAGCTCCAAATCTGTCACTTTCTTTGTAGACCTATATGGAGCTGCACTTGCCATCCTAACAATTCCAGGACTAACTAAGACTATGTGTGTGGTGTGTGTGTGTGTGTGTGTGTGTGTGTGTGAGTGTACTGTTAGTCAAGACATGTTTCAACCTGCACAAACAAGCTCAACTCTCTAACAATGACAGAGTATAACTTGTTGAATACCTTCTTATAGTTCTATCATTCTTTTTTTAAAACATTATTTTACAAGAAAAATTTCTTTTTTTAGAGAGTTTCTAAATGGTGAGGAGGGAGGGGGCATTAGACTTCCTTGAAAAGCGCAATGCCAATATATTATACGCCTTCTATCAAATTACACAATATTTATGAAAAATAAATGTGCTGTCAAAAATTCCAAGCTTAAAGAAAATTCTGGCGACCGGTCCCCTTGTACAATGAGGGGGTTGTAAGTAGGTGGGACGAGTCCCACTGACAACAAGATCCCTGAGAAAAGGCCAGTTCCGTAAAACGATTATTTCTAATTATTTATTAATTAATAAAGTTTCGGAAACTCAAGTGTTTTTCCATTAAAAAAAAAAAAACATGTTCTAGAACTGAATTAATTTTAATTACAAAATAATTGTGCTTCATTAAACAAAATACAATAATTTCCTTTCTAATTAATTACCAATTCCATACATATATTATATTATTAAATAATACTGTATTAATTTGGAAAAAAACAAACTCTGGCACATGTATTTCCATCTTTTTTTTTTTTTTATTGTGGAAGCCAATTTGCACATGATGATGTAATTTGGAGGGGGAGAAAAATTAGGCTACTCTATATTCAGGCTTCATTTCGTTAATTGTGAGAAATTTGTCCAGCATATTTCTTTTCAAAAACTTTGAAACAATTACTTCTGTATGCTTTTAAAACTACTTTATAACCCAGTTTTTTATTTTATAAAAACCAGCCATTCATTCATTAAGTAAAATAACAAATGATTACAGCTTAAATGTGATCTGTTAAATGAATATCACAATTAATTATTTTTTGAAACAATCCCTTAGTATATAGTATTTTTTTTTTTTAATTTAAGGCGCGTTAATATCTGTGGTCATTGTCGCCCGAAGCCTTCTCAGTGCATTGCTGGCCTCCGGACAGTTTCTCTCGTTATAGAAGACAACCATCACCGGACAGTGAGCTAGGATAGTTTCCTAGGAAGAAAAAATCTAAGGGCAGCACAGCTGGACTCGAACCCGGAACCCCCGCGTGGGTGTCCAGTACGCTAACCACTTATCTATTCCCTTCCCTTCTATAGCATTTATTATACACATTTATATTATAGTATTTATTACATTATACCCTTATTAATTTTTTTTTACTAGTTTTTTTTTTGTAAGCCGGCAGTAAATAATTTTGTTGACTTGAAATCTGGTCAAGTTTTGTACATTTCTTTTCATTTCTGCGTTGCTGTGAAACTTGCGGTCACTACATAATGAATGCCTGAGGAGATTAATAAAAAAAAAAGCATCTGATTTTGCGAGCTTCGGGGGCTGTAAAACGAATACGAATTTGAACAGAACCCCCTAATAACTCTAGTCTAACTATTCAATAATTTCAAGCACATTTTCTTCCCGTATACCCCTTTTTCCTCTTGGTACTGAAGGGGATCTTTGAAGACCGTGCCTACCCTCTTGGGGTTTACTGGTCCCCCGTTGCAAGCAACGGGATCGTTTAACAAGAAGGGGATGTCACAACCATGGAAGGACTTTTAGTGCAATACCCGACCATAGCAGAAGTGCCGACGCACCCCTACACTTGAGCCATTTAAGGGCAGGTTGAGATACGCTCAACCAGGGCGCAGAGTGATCCCACAAAGTGGTCCCACTCCACTCCCAGAAGCTAGAGAAGGCACTCCCTAGCAGGCTCTGGTAAACCGCGCACAACCAGCAAATGCGCTTCCAGCTATGGGCTGACACCGGGGTTTAATTTATATTGCGAGGGTTCTCCGCTCCATTCATGACCTCGGTTATTGGAGTTATTGGTTAAACCATGGCCACTACGAATCCTACCTCAATTGCAAGCAATTGGCTCGGAAATTAGCTTGCGCCCGTAGTTCAGTATTTCAACTCTAACGAGCTAGTGTGACTGATCGCATGCCCGATGGATCTTCAGATTCCATCGACTGATTCCTGTTATTGCCTCAGGTAGAGGGGCAACCCTGCAAGAGGAAAGGATCAGGATTAGATTAGGTGGGGTGAGGGATTCCCCAATCTGGAGAGCCAGAGGCTGATTGCACCCCGAAGGGGAAGACGATGGTGACGCCACATACCCATCCCCTGTTTGGGTGAAGAACAGTATCCTTTCCTCTGGGGCATCACATCGCTTTTACTAGACCCCAGTGCTTCTGCTTATAACATAATCGCCAGTCTTCTTGATGCAATATTCGTGTGACAGGAGTTGAAACCCCTAAACTGGTTATCCCGTAATGCTGTAAAACAGGCACATTTGTTCCAAATACTTTGGAACTAATCGTCCTAGTTGCAAAAGTTAGCACAATTAGTACAATTTATTTATTAAAAGTATTTGGGAGTAAATTTCAGTTGGTTTCAGAAATCGTTTTAGGAAATACAGTTCTTCCAATGTGCAGATTTCTTGGAGGACTTATCAACGTTTAATGAGTAATAGAAGTTATGTTTACTGAAACATTGTATTAAACAGAAGTCAGTCAGATGCCAGCTTATGAAATGAAAGAATCGATATTCTTCTAGAGATATTCCTTTTTTACAGAACTTTGTCGCTTTGCTTAATGAATGACCTTCGTTATTTGTAACCATTATTTCATCAGTAAAGTTATTTTGCCGTTAGCAAAATTGCACTCCCGGTTATGATGGTAACCTCCAGCTTTCTAAGATATTTCGGTTTTGAAACATTTTTTCCACACTCATACGCACAGAAAACGCACACATATAAGTATATATATTCCCATAACACATTCTGAAGAAAGTAACTTAGTAGCTCTAAAAAATTCAGTTTGGTATTCGTTTATTGACATTATACAAATGTACCTGCCGATACAGGTAGCTGTAATAGTTAACAAAATGGTTCACTCTATAGACTGGCAGGTAATTTTTAGAACACCTGGTGTGTACACGGCAGTTCTATTAAAGAGCCGGTGTGTGGTTCAGTACATAGTAGATATTATCAGTTTATTACTCATACGTCTTTACCTACATTATTCAATGCGTACAGATATCAGAAATAGTATACTAAAAAAAGGAAACCATTAAAAAAAAAAAAAAAAATTAGAGTCCAGTTATTTAACTTATCAAGGAAAACCTCTGGATTTTTCTTGGGTTCCCGGACACTGCGGAGTTCATTGCAATGGTCCGTCTAGCCAAAGAAGGCACTATGATAATGTAAAAAGAAAACCCTCTGCCCATGAATTCAACTAATATAGTAATAGAAACGACATGTCGTCAGAATATGATCTTGGAACTAGGAGGAAAGCAGAGGGCAAATAATGGGAAGTACAGTTTAAGACATGTTTCTTCCGACTAAAGACTCATCGGATGCCTGCAACAGTACCTATTTAAAATTGGTGTGGTGAGCCACGAGGATGTACGCTTTGTACACCGGGGACTGGGGGGACTACTAAGAGCGATGCACATCTAGATAGTTTCCCAAGTCTCTTACATAATATAGCCAATGACTATGGTGGCACTTACGTTTGAGAATCGATATTATATTGGGTTTCCAGGAAGCGTATGGCTGACGTAGGGAAAAAAAAGTTATTTAACTTATGACAACTAAGAGTTAATTAATATAGGCATAATTCGATTACCACATATTAATTAATCAGGTTTATTTTTTATTTTTACTAAAGTGTTTGATATGTGTAATATACTTGGTGAAAGTGGAAGAGATGTAGTTTGTGAAAAGGCCGTAGACACTACAGAAGTAGCACCCACCACTATTTAGAAAGGAAGAATGGTTGGAATGTCTGACTGTACATAGTCACAAAAATCAGTCCCAGTTAGACGATTTTTTATTTTTTTTTAATTACACCGTTGTTTAAAAAGTTTATATTATTAAATATTTCATTTGTTTTAGATTAAAAAAAATAAATAAATAATTTTTTTTCCCAAATAATTATTTTTAAATTAAAATTTTAATTAATCTCCCTTTGTCAGATTATACTGGGTCAACAATACATACAAGATTTAATAACAATAATTATTTCCACAATATTAAAAATATGTTGGTCAAAATAAAAATTTTCACAGCTGATTTGTTTCAATATGAAACAAGTTTTTGTTTGTATTTTTTTTTTTCTTCTTTATTTTTATACTTTTTAATTAAATATGAAATCATATTTATTAATGCTTCAGACGTCCATATTTATTGTATCAATGCTTGTACGAGTTGCACGCGCTCAGTTTTTACATTGTCTGACCTTTTCAAAAATATTGGAGGCCATTACATTCGAAAATGTAAAAGGGCGATTTATATATATACAAACATATACACGCATTTTAGCAATATCCTTTATTAAAATTTATATTAATATGTATATAATGTAAATTTATAGAAATATGTATATAATGTATATATGTACAAGAAAGTTTTATATAAAACATGACTTGGTAGATTTGTGTTTCTATTAAGAGATCTTTATATAAATAAAACCAAAGAGAAAAACTAAAACAATAAAAGAACTAAAAAAATATTATTCTATTCTAGCTCAAGTGGTTTTTTCCGAACAGAAAGTAGGTTGCATTAGGCCAAACAATGTTCCAAGTTCAGTTGTGAAAAGTACCTCTGCTTTAAAATCCAATATGCGATGTGCGCCAAACTTGGAAAGTGCCGATATAAGTTTAATAGACCCCCTCATATGGAATCAACTCCAGATGCTCGGACCACTGATATAGACAAAGACTTAACCAAATAAATATGCTATCGCAAGAGTAAAATGGGAATGCGTAATTATTTCTTATTTTAATACTTAAAAATAGATTTGTAAGGTGGATAACAGAAGTTACAAAATTGACTATGATTTGCAAAATAGAAACTATAAAAGAAGGTTTTGGATTTTCCTCCATCGTCAGAGTAAATCAAGTCAGTGTAGAGACGTTTACACAATGACAGAAACTTTAAAGAAAAAAGTCAACGTTGCGTACATTCCTCCATTCGACTGACTTAAACAAGTTAATATAGAGACGATTACACAATGACAGAAACTTTAAAGGAGAAAGTCAACATTTCGGATATGCCTCCATTCGACAGACAATCAAGTTTGTGTAGTAGACGTTCACACAGTGACAGAAACTTTAAAAGTGGAAATCAAAGTTTCAGATTTTCTTCCACCTTCAGAGCCAATCAAGTTTGTGTAGGAGACGTTCACACAATAAAGCAAACTTCAACGTTTCAAATTTTCCTCCATTCGACAGTGTCAATCAAGTCTGTATAGAGACGGGGAGGATCCAACCAACTATTCAGTTTTTTAAAGCAGATCAAAATAAACCATTTTATTATGTCTGGAATTTTATCCTTCATAAATCATTTATGCTTATTTTGCTTGTTCCTGACCGGTTTCGAATTATCCAAAAATAAGCGTGCTACGACCGGATAAATTCCCAGATATTATCCAGCTAGCGCACCCATCCGCAAATTTATTCAACAATTTGATGATTATATATTAAAATGAATATCACCATTAAATAAAATGAAGCGTAGTCTTCATAATAAACGGACCTCGACTCCAGGAAAAAAAAACCTCAAAAGTTTTCAGCACTGTGGAACTAACTGCGATGACCCAACTAGACTTTCCTCAAAGAGTATTTTCTGGAAATACAGTTTCTTAGTCCAATCAGTATGAGAAAGTAAAAAAGATGAGTTGGAAAATAAATTTATTACTTTTAAAAGTAAAATTTCCAATTTTGAAGAGAATTTATCAATCAGGTCTGTGAGAATTGCAGTAAGAGAAAATCGTAATAATGTTTCTCATTCTCTCCCCATACAGTGCGGTCAAAATACCAATACCTTAAATTCCTCGCCCGAGGAATACATAAATTAAGCTGCTCACTTTTCTAACATCACATAACAAAAAAAATAGTTCATTTCCTTAATATAATAAACTTTATGGAATTACAATAATCCCTTTACTTCCCTTTCCAAATTCTTTTGAATATCAAAGCAATATTATACATCAAAACTGGTTCTGAAGACAATTCTAATAATGATTTCAAAATCTTTCCATCCTAGGAAAGGTTAAAGTCATTACATTTTATTGTTTGAGCGAGAGAACAGTTTCAAAAGTGGGAATTCTATATTCAAAGCTTTTTATAATACTAAATTCTTAAACGTTTATCTAACCAAAAAAAGTCCCCCACCCCATTTTGTTTTATTTCAGGTACTGTATACTTTTATCTGATATTTTTAGGGAAGGGATTAGCTCAGTGGTAGCGCGCTGGACTAGCAACGCGGAGATCACGGGTTCGAATCCAGTCGTGCTGCCCTTAGATTTTTTCTTCCTAGGAGCCCCTACAGCCCACTGTCCGGTGATGGACAGTGTTGTCTGTAACGGGAGAACACTGTCCGGAGGCCGGCAGTGCACTGAGAAGGCTCCAAGCGCAAATGACCACAGATGTTGAGACGCCTTAAATAAAAAATAAAAAAAATCTGATATTTTTTTTGCGCATCGACAGCTTTGGTCATTAGCGCCTCATATTCGTGTTATACATCTTCCCAATCTGTGGCCACTCGAGCTGGAATGACACCTTGGTTGCTAATTTTCTTCCCACACTTCCCCACTTATGTCATCGATCTAGTCGACATAAGTCGATGGAATTGGAATATTATTGTGCCATCCCTTAATTTCTAGAACGGGTTTTATGGGACTCGGATCATAAAACCAAGAGCATCATTATTTTGTAATTTTCATAGACATTCAGATATATAACTTTGTTTAAGGAGGCTATTGAACCTAACCACGCTATAAAACCATTCAGGCTGATAAATACATTCTCACTAATAAAAACATTCACCCTATAAAACCGTTCACGCTAATAAATACATTCACATTATAAAACCGTTCACGCTAATAAATACATTCACATTATAAAACCGTTCACGCAAATAAATACATTCACACTAAATGAATAAAATCATGCTAAGCATATACACGAAGGGGAAAGTACTCGATATTCCTTTCCCCTTTAAATTTTATCTGACAATATATTATTGTTAAATTTTAATTTAAGTAAATTTTAGTAATTTCCATTAATGAAAAATATAAAATAAACTCAATGAAACTCTCACACAACTTTCACTTATGTGGCTGATAAAGTGCAATAATTTATAAAATGCCCAATTTTCTTTAAACCTCAAACTTTACTCATTCATCCTATATAAGTATAGTGAAGGTGGTAGTGGTGGGGGAACAGATACCTACGCAGGCAGTAAAAAAAAGGTTCATATTATATAGCCTAGTAAGAGAGGTGGAGCCAATAATATATAAGCATTTGAAATTGAACGCCACAAATTCCATTTCCCCAGAATTATTATAAAAACCTTTTTTTCCCAGAAAAGTTATTTCAAATAAAAGTGATAGGCATTTATGTAGGTAGGTAAGTAGTATATAAAGTTAATGTTGTGAGTCGTTTACGAGAAAATCGCGATATATTAACATAAAAATAAAAATTCAGTAAAGTCACACTTCCAGTGATGGATTTTGACCGAAACTTCCGTATCAGATGCGGTGATAGTACCTACCTAAATAGGAGATACCAAGTTGCAGCGTTTTGTTTTTTTTTTTGTTTTTGTGAACAAGGAAATTTCTAAATTTGTATTTCCGGTTAAAACTCAATTCGAAAATTTGAAACAACTAAACGAGACCAGGAATAAGAGAAAGTAAAAGATATAATTATTTTTTATATAAAGTATAATAGATTCAGTATTATAATAACCGGAAATATGGAGCAAACTTTTTTATTGCTTTATAGCGGTTAGATTATAATTGCAGAGCGGTTTACATATATGTGAAAGTAACAATGAGTAGAGAGGTTAATGTAACAGTACATAATATTCACTAGGTAATTAGTTATTTATTTAATAATAAGTATTAAAAAAAAAAAAAAATTATAACAAGACATAACCTCCAAAAATGTAATATATAAAAGTGAATGTAGAACATACGGAAGTGTTATGTTTATTAAGGAATATTCAGTAAAGACTCTCTCTTTGTTGGCATGTACATAGAGAGTAGAAATAACGGAGAAAAAGCTGCTGCCGTTTTTGGCTTCTATTAACCCTCTCCAGGAGGTAAACAACCCTTCTAGTTCCACTATACAATATACAAGGGTGGTATGCCTGTATATAAAGAACAGCAGGAGGACACGGAACTTGTGTGTGTGTATGTATGTGTTTTGTGTATATATGTATATATATACAGACTTTGTGCCATTGCTAGTTTTATCTTCACTTCTGAACACTCTTTTTTTTTTTCTTGTGTTTAAAGGAAATATTCAGATGGTGGTAAAAAAGAAGCCCAACAAAAGGAGAATAAATAAGAAAATGTAAGAAAAAAAAATGAAAAAAAAATCATATGGCGTCATTTCCATTTCCAATTGTAATAACATTCTGCTTTTATGAAGATTTAATATATTCAATTTTTTCAAACTATGTAAATTAAGAACCTCGAAAATTATATTTTATAAGGAGCCTGTGATAATAAACAACAATTAAAATTAAAAAATGTCTAAAACAAAAATAAAAAAAAACGAATATTGAAGGCCCTTCCTTACTGTATACTCTCGTCCGTTCTATTTGGGACATCTTTTTTAAGAAGTTAAAGATAGAAAAAAAAAACAAGTAATCAGCTGGTTAGTTGTTTTAATGGGAAGATAAATAAATATAATTAGCTTGTTTACAAATTTAAATATTTATATTTTATTAAAGCAAAAAACATATTACAAATTCAATGTTGTTCTTTGAATATTCTAAATTTTTTTTTATTTATAAGGAAGATCAGTAAAATTTATTTCACTATTCATTTTATTTCCCCCAGTGATAATAATTAAGTACTGACTCATAATGTTAGATATAAAAAAAATATATATATATAGTAAGAAACTAAATTTAAAATTATACATTAGTCATTTAACTATTAATAGTAACTATTATCAATATCAATTATCTGTGTAATGAACTTATACTTAAAAGAAAACTAAAAATATGTCAGTTTTATTTAACGCATTAACTTTCTTGTAATATTGCATAATTATTTTAAATTCTTTTTAATATTTTCCATTTTGTTTAAGAATCATATTCAGATTTTTCTAAAAAAAAAAAATAAATAAAATCATAGCAAACACCCACACAACTTTCTCTTACACAGTTTACAAAATAGTGATTGACAAATTTTATAGTTAATTATACCAAATTTATAGAAATTCGTTGGTCTTTTTTTTTTATGGAGAAAATCGCAAAACCTAAAAAGAAACTGTTCAGTAAAAACGCACTACAGGGTTTACTAATTTTCTTGCAACTCGGCATTTGGGCCGAATCTATTTATTTTTTATTTAATTTTGTTTAGATGGTAGAATTGTATAATCAACTGTAGTAGTACTTTAGAGGTAAACAATAACACCACCTCTGCCCCAGAAGAAATGCTTTACCCAGAAAAATGTTTCAAATAAAAGTTGTAGCACTTTATTTGGTGTAATTCACATTTCTAGTTTAAAGAAAGTCATTGGAGCCGTTTTAGAAATAAAAATGAAAAAATACTTTTAAGTAAAAAAACGCACTTCCGGTTTTCCAGTTTTTTACTTGTAATTAACATTATTTAGATGATAGAATTGTGTAATAAATTGAAAGATCACTTTAGAGAAAAACCTAAAACTCCACTCTTCCACCAAAAGTACACCATTAAATGAATTTTCCCGGAGAAATGTTTCAATTAAAAGTTGTAGCTCTTTGTTGGCACTTTTGGTTTCTACAATTTTTACAAAAAAAAAGCTTATTTTTTTTGGTCTCCTGGTAGCATTTTAACGAAATATTATGTTTGAACATTATGCGATTTTTCCTTTTTGAGATATGCTGTGCCCCACTCTCTCTCTCTCTCTCTCTCTCACACACACACACACAGACAGACCGACACACAAGACCAATTGCTTAAAAACCGCTCAGGAGACCTCAAAACGGATATTTCCGGTGATGAAAACTCGATATCGAAAATTCAAACAGTGAGAGAAAAAATAAAAAGGCCAATAGTGTAGATTACAAAGTCGGAAAATCTAGTATTTTGTTTTGTCTATCTGTTCGTCACATTTTTTTTTTCAAGGTAAGCAAGGTGCGAGGGAGGGGAAGTAAAATAACTTTAATTAAAACTCATGAAGAAAAATTTGAGTCAGAGTTTTTTCAATTGCTGACGTAGCTAGTAAGTAAATTCATAAATTAAATAAAATAAATAATATCAAAGAAATACCTTGAATAAATTTAAATTTATTGAATAAAAATATGCCTTGAATTAAATACCTTGAATAAATTTATCATATTAACCATGATAAAAAAACTTTCTAAAAATAATTTACCAATAATAACCACAAGATAAAATGAAAATATAAAACCCGAATACTATCAAAAAGTTAAAGAAAAATTGGCCAAAAACTTAAATAAATAAAAAATAAAATAAATATAAAAGAAGTTATTTATAGATAATATTCCTTCTAAATTTTGCGCGCATGCCACAATCTAGTGAGATATTTTGGAACCAAGGCCATTGCATGTATTAACTTGTAATAGTAGTAATGTCTTGTGTTACCTTGGGAGGTGAAGGATTTCTTTATATATATATTATATATAGAATAATAAGTAATATAAAATTTATTTTAATCATGTTTAATAATAATTTGGACTGATGCTTTGATAAAAATTTCAATTTAATGATGATATAGGTATGACTGATTATAGTGTATAAAATATTTATTAAAACAATTAATTGTTAAAAAAGTGAAATAAATCTAGCAAAAATATAATAATAACAATTTAAAAGATAATACTGTAATAGTAGAAAAATGTTTTCTATCATATTTAAAAAAAAAATGCATTTCTTCATTATCTATTGCATAAATATGTATAAAATAAAAGAATGTGCATTTAAATTGCATATTTTTTTTCTTCTTTCAATAGAATATTCTTATAGTTAAAAATCTATTGCATAATTACTGCATAAATTAACCTTTAATTTTATTAAAAATGATAAATCTTTTTATAATTTCCTGTTTTCGACCAATAAAGAAAAAAATTATAATGTAATTTTATTATCGCTTATTGCTGTAAGAGACATATTGCGTTCGTGTCAAAATATTCCGAGTTTTTTTGTTTTTTTTTAACCGGAAATACAAATTTTGAGATTTCCTGTGAACAAATTGGGAGATGTTGATGATGGTAATAAGCTATATTATATTTCTGGTCATAATTTATATATTTTCAAATTTTATTGTGAAGGCGGTTTTACAGTTAAAAGGAAAAGGAGTACTGGTCTCTCAAGAGATTGATGTGGCTCACTGTATAAAGAGTATTCTTGCTTGTTAATATCGTTCTGGCTGCTTTTTGAATATTGATTGTTTTTACTTCATTGCAGACTTCTAGCTTTTAAAGCTGTTTTAAGACTAATGAATGGGGGGGTGTTGTAACGGATAAACAAGCTGAAATAAACAAAAGAGAGTGTCTAACCTTTGCAATATAGTTCAATAAGAGGTACCAGACAGGTGGAAGTAGTTGTGACTCGCCTTAGGATTGGCCATAGCCTCTCTGTTATACCTTTAGTAATGACCTGCTCACCATGATTGAACACATTCTTATTTCATGTCAAAAAAAATAAGCACCTTAGAGAATTCTACAAAACAACATCAACGGTAAATGAAGCCGTAGCCGACGGTCACTCAGTAGTGAACAGTTATTTGGAGATTAGCGATCCCACGGGTTATTACAGCTCAGTAACTCTATGCACTTCGTCAGGACAGTACACAATATACTTAAACTACATACATTCTACACTTTGCAGGCAAGGATTTAAATACAGTACACAATCTAGGGTCTTCGTCCCTAGTTAAGGGAGGCATAAGCCAAGGGAGAAGGAAGGGATTAGCTCAGTGGTAGCGCTCTGGACTAGCAGCCGGAGGTCCAGGGCTCGAATCCAGTATGCTTCCCTTACGATTTTCTCTTCCTAGGCGCCTCTACAACTCACTGTCCGGTGATGAGCAGTGTTGTCTGCAGCTAGAGATCACTGCTTGGAGGCCGGCAGTGCACTAGAAGGCTCCGGGGGGGGGGCACAATAGATCTTTCAGGTCGCAGTGCGATAATCCCCATCTACAATCTACGGCTCTGAGATTTGTTTGTTCTTCTGGATTGCTGGGTGAGTCTTGTGGATTCTGTTGTTATTTTGTCTGTTTTGTTGTTTATTGTTATGTTTATGGTTGTTGGCTTGTTTTGTATATTGGTTGTTAATAGTTTTGTTTTGTTTTTTTTTATTTATATTGTTCACATTGTTTTGTGTGGACTATATTATTTTATTGTTTTGTATACTTTGTTTGGTGTGAAACACTTGATAGTTAACCAGAACGCTTAAGGCATAATGTCAGTAGCAGTTAAGTGCCTTAATAAAAAAGAAAAAAAAAAAGACTAATGTAGACTCTTAATTTGGCCTCATTTTTTACAAATTCCTTGGGTAATATGTACGGAGCTTGTTGCTTAATCTGGCCGTCGCAGATACGCTTTAGAATTGCCTTGGACGTGTCAGAAGCGCAAGACATAGTAACAGAGGGCGCTATCCTGCGGCCGTGATTGGAAGCGTAATATACCGGTGGCGCTATTGTACCGCATGACAAGAAAATAACGTTTTCCATCACAAACTTTTCTATCGAAAAAGTCTCTCTCTCTAGCCACATGAGTGCACATGGCGAAAATTTAGGGAAATTGAACATTTAATAAAAGGTTTCGACTTTTAAGACAATCTTTCAAACAAGATCGAAGAAAGTCGTATTTAAATGTTTCACCGGACTTAAATAAATCAGTGTAATTAAATGTAATAATAATTATTATTCTCTATTTTTTTTAAGCAATAATTTACGCCTTTAAAATGCCATATTTAAGTCAAATGTTAGTTAGTGTTCTATATAGAATGTAATATATAAAGTTAAACTGATGCCAAAGAAGATAAAACTGTTGTCCACTATTTTAAAAGTAATCAATCACCTAAATCAAATCATGAAACTTTATAGGTTTCACAATAATCTAAAACTTTATAAAATAAATTCTATTTGTATAAAGTTTAAATTAAATCTCCATATAGTTAAATTTCATTTATTATCTTTGTTAAATAAATAATAAAGATGGATTAATAAAATATATTTTAAAATAAATAACATACCTTGTGCAGGTGTTCTAAAGCCAATATAATTTCACCAATGTATATTCTAACTTGACTTTCAGAGAAATGTTCTCTTTGATACAGATGGGTGAACAGCTCACCACCGCTTACATAATCTGCGCCAAAAACAAACAAAACATCAATTGAATTAGATTGAATATATATATATATGTATGTGTGTACTACCACAAAACAAATTTATCATTTGACATACTACTAATATTCTTGCTAAATTCCACTAAAATTATTTACAACTTCAAAATAAATAGGATCTCATATTATATCTTATATAATACAGATTTATGTAATTACACACTATTATTTAGCCTACTGTATCATCTTATAATTGCTTCATCAAGAAGATAATGTTATTAAATGAATGTAATTAGATTTCCATTATAAATTCATTACAATTATCTTTATTGACTGAGAAAACAAGTTATCATCATAAATTAAAAAAAAAAAAAATCAAGAAGAAAGCACGTGTATATTAAAATGTCCTTTCTTGGAAAAATGTTCATGAGATCATGAATGAAATGTTCATTATTTTCTGAAAGATTATAAATTGTGAATAAATTGTTATGTCTGACAGGGAATATGATGGCTGATGCACTGGCGAAAAAAGGCGCTTCTAACCTTCTTCATGGGCCAGAACTTTTGTGGATTAAATGACCAGTGTCTCCAAGAATAGCTCAGAAATTAGGAAAAAGTTCAGGAGGAACACAGATCTGGAGAACCCACTAAGAAATGAGTCAGACTAAATATTTTTGGAAAATGTGTGAGCGTGCATCATTGGAGCAAAAAATATAGGCTTCCGTTCCGAGGCATTATAGATTTAGAGGGCACCTCGTAAGCTGGGCTTAGAACCATGTGGTTAGATCCTGGGAGATTCTGTGGGAAGATGGAGAAGACTGCAATACGCTTTCTGATGGAGTATAGCTTAATCAACCAGAGAAGGTTAAGTAGCTGGGTATATACTGGACAGATATCCCCTCCGTAAAATCTTCCCAGAACCTGAAATTCAACAGAGAAATTGACATTGAAAGGGATGCTGTAGACATATAATAGGTATCATTCTGTAGAACCTACTTTCAAAATCGCAAAGCACTGTATTCCTCTTCCAAAAAAATATTTGTTCCCAAATCGAATGAAAGATTTGTTGCACAGTGATGCTGGTCTGGAAAATATACAAATAAAAGAAACGTTCCTCTCTATCAAGAAAAAGAAACCAACAATATTTTGATCTTCCAGCGTTTCCTAACCATGATCATGCAGAATACAAGAAAACCCTGAATCTACAGTTGACGATCGTCCGTCCATATTTGGTGGTTCGTCCATTATAAATCAAATTTATCGCAACTTCTCCATGGTTCTTTAAATTTTGATTCGTATCAAATGAAAGATGCTGTAACAGTGCGTCAAGCTAAATGCCTCAATAATCTCTATCCCTGCTTCCTGCTTCGTATAAAATCAAAACTTTTCTATAATAACATGTAAAAGAATGAAGAAATTCATGAAAATAATATTTAATTCTTTCGATTCCCTATTTATAATTATTAACTTGTTGTAATACTTCTTGTGAAAAAAGTATGGAGAGCTCTCTCTTTTACTTTTAGAAAATGATTTCAAACCGCAATATAAAGAGATGTTATAACAGATGTGATAGACAAGCGTATACAAGTAAAATGACATACGATACACTCTGTAATCCTATCTGTAGATGGAAATATCATTTCACTGGTGCACTCGCCCATATATTTACTAATATCTTGAACACAGTTACTATTTTATAAGTAGCAAAAATAACGTTTTGTCAGTTATTTATTTTGTTTTATTAGCTATAAACTATAGAAATTAATAATTGGTTACAGAATTTTTTTTATTTTATTGCGTTTGAAAAAGAAAATTTCTGTGGATTTGCGGTCATTAAATACGTATATGAACTGTCACGTTTGATTTCTTAATGTTATAAGGGGGAAAAAAAACATAATAATTGCACAAATTATATATATTAATGTTATTTAATCACTAATTTTTCCAAACAGTTATGGTCAAGAGAAATGTAGTTGTGGACAACGCAAATGACGTCTGAGGTCGTAGAAAAAAAAAAAAATGGTTTAAGAAAAAAATAATTGTTGGAATTCATTTACATAAATAAAAATCTCATGAGAAACACCCATACTTTCTCTTATTCCAGTGACATCATTGAAAGTGAAACATATTCTCCAAATTTGAAATGTTTACAAAATAGTGGGTGAACTAAACTTATAATAAAGCCACATTTTTTTTTTTGGAAAACCTGAAATCCCAGCTCTTTGCGTCTATCCTTAAAATCAATTTTCTTGAAAAGAAGTCAATATATTTGTCGTTTACAATGAAGCCCTGCAGAAAATCCGAAAAATTGTTCAGTTAGTATGTTCCGGTCTATCAATTTTATTAAGCAACAATTTTTTTTTGTTAACCCATTTAATTCCTGTTAATATTTATTCTACATGGGTGTCAGAATCGTAAAATATACTGGAAATTATAACACGGAGAACAGCCTAATATGAACTCTCTCTCAGAAGTCATATAAAAGGGAAGTTTCCTAGAAAAAAAAATGTATCAAATAGTGGAACTTGCATACTATATACGTATATGGATTAAAGAAAATCATTGGAGCCATTTAAAAAAAAAACAAAAAAAAAAAACGGAAACTGTAAAATCCATTACAAGTAATTTCAAGTTATTTCCGGTTGATCGATTTCAACCAAAATCTTATTGCTGGAAGTCCACTTAGTAACCCCTATACAAAATATCAACGTTTGAACTTTTTGCGACTTTCCATTTTTTTTTCGAATATGTTGATCGAATTCAAAAGATTCTCAGAATAACGTATTTCCGATAAAAACTCAATTTCGAAAATCTGACAAGGAAACATTTCCACTTGTAGCCGTAAGAGAAAGTAAAATATTAAGGATTTGACTGTATATCTGTTACTATTACTGTAGTACTATGTATAACATCAGAAATATTTTGTACTTGTGTATTGAATATAGTGATGCCCGCTTTTTCAGAGAATATATGCAACTTCATAAATTGAAAAATCCATGAAATACGTCCATTCTCATGAGTTTTTATTGGAATAAATCGATTTTTTTGAAAAAATACTAGGCTAGCGAGAGAGATTAAAGTGATAAGTTAGCTAATCAGATTACGCAAATGCAACTTCCGCCCCATGATACATGATTTGGAATCAGTATGAAAATTGTATTGCTTGGCTGGGATATCCAAGATAGCTTTGAAAGTGGCTGGTCCCACTTCTACCTACGGGTGTTGATCTGGGATATCCAGAGGTGGTGGTTGTTGTTTACGTCATTACTCTGGAATATCCCCAGGGTTGCCAAGAATCCTTAGGCAGGTTGTTAATTCATTTCCATCTCACAATTACAATCAGTTGTGAATTCTAATTCAACTGTGAAACTGAGAGTATCTTTTTTTTCTTTTATTTTTGTTAACATTCGGAGGACTGATATAAGATTTAATTTCGCAAGATTCTACTGTTCTTTATTTTTTTTAAAGGGACAATCAATTAAAAAATAAATAATTAGCAATTTTTTCCCGCACGATTATATAAGTGAATAAAAGTTTAAATTACAAGAAAAAAAGAAAGAAAAGAAACAAGTTTGGTACTAAATACATTTCTTACAAACCAAAAAAATGATTAAGCTAGATAATTATGCCTTGGTAAATAAGAGAATTATTCTCATCACCACGGCACCCAAACATTCACACATGCTAAACAAAAGAATGTCGATTAGTGAATAGAATGTTTCTTTTTGCTCCTTTCACTTATAACAACAAACCTATTCAAGATGTTCACGAACATCGAAAGAAAGAAAAAGTGGAATTTTTTTTTTTTAAATAGTTTCAGTATTAGTAGAGGAAAAAGGGGGGGGGGGAATATTACGACGAATGGATGTATGAGTTGTGGTGGGGATATGATATGTCCTACTGATATACTTTACACTGGAAGAGCTGTTCTATAGATTGGCCAAGGATGTCAAAACTCATTCCTGGCTACCATCTACCATATTTCCAAGAGAACTTACAATATATTACCTCCTGGAGAGTTTTTTTTTACAAAACGTTTACACACCAGGATGTAAAAAGAAAAAAAGCCAAAAAATATTCCTGCAACGACAAATATCCATCCATATTATCCCAAGTTAGAAAGTAGTCTCACCGGGTAAAGATATGGAAATAAGCAGTCGGAAATCAGATGACAAACTTTACATTAATAATGCTAATATAATATATAAGTTCCTTAATAATTTTTTTTCTAAATTTCCGTTTTAAATTTCTTTAAAAAAAAAAAAAAAAAAACGTTGTTTGTCTTACAGGTTTTACCCAAAATGAGAGCAATGGTGTCCATATTTTTTTGTCGTGTTACAAACTGCAAACATGAATTTTTTAACCCTTTTTTTTTTTTTTTTTTTACTTTCTTTTACTCCTGGTAAGAAGAGGAAGTATTGTAATCGTGTCAAATTTTCAATATTGAGTTCTCACCGAAAATACACGTTCTGAGGTCCCCTGAGTTCAAAAAAGAGGTATTTAGAAGATGGTGTGTGTGTGTGTGGAAACTTCAAACTTGATATTCCGTTTAGATACCATCATGGCATCCGACAGTAAGTTTTGTGTCAAAATTCCTCAACCGGAAGTACTACTTTACTAAATGTTTTTTCAATGATTTACAATTCTAAATGGGTCCAGTGATTTTCATTACACTTGGTATATCAACTACTTCATACAAAGTTTTACATACATTTATTTGAAAAATTTTACCCGAAAAATCCATTTAAGGGCACTTTTAAGGGAGAATGGAGGGGTTAGGTTTCTCTTTAAAGTGCTAGTTCAGTTTATTATACAATTCTATCATTCTGGGTTTCTGTGGGAACAGTAATCATTAAGCTAACACTCCAAAATACAACTTCGAATTTTCCAAATTTGAAGAAAATCGGGCAACCGGAAACTACAACTTTGCAAAAAAATTATTTTCGAGTTTTTCGAATTTTCTCTGACTAAAATGATTTTCATTAAACTTGGAATGTTAACTGTACAGATAAAATCGTATCACTTTTTGTTTAAAAACATATCATTGGGGTAAATTTATTTTTTAGGGGACTCTGTGGACCTGTTATATTTAAACTGAAACTTTTTATTGGTTGAGAGACAAGAGGGGTGGTGCCAAACAGTAAGTACAGTCAAGTATTCATTTCTAAACACTAGAAAATTTGTCAATTAAACTGTATTAACTGTAGATTAAGCAAAATCGTGTAAGCGTTCCAGACCAGATTTTTTTATTGTTATGTCGGTACTAGTGCATTTTTAGCAAGCAATTAAGTGCTGTTTACTTAACAGTTATAAAAATGTCAAAAAAAACTAAATATATTGCATTCAGTAAAAAATTACCTGCTTTTTTTTTTCTGGTAGCAAGATGGCTGTTAAATGTAACATTATTAAAAGGAGAGAGGGAATATTCGTGGA
Organism: Triatoma infestans; assembly: GCA_011037195.1. Lineage (NCBI taxonomy): Eukaryota > Metazoa > Arthropoda > Insecta > Hemiptera > Reduviidae > Triatoma > Triatoma infestans. The sequence continues at coordinate 84,511 of JAAEAF010002764.1, read as the reverse complement.
ATTGTAGATAGATGGTGGTGTATTGGCGTGAATAATGGAATGAAAGGCGGAAGAGGATAGAAGAAAGGAGACAACAAAAGGCCTAACAGCCATAAGCTGATTGATATTTCAGTTGACCCATTTCACTTGTCAACTACAAAACTCAAGCAATTCTCTTGTCTATAAAAAAAAAAGAAAAGTATAAGAACTAACTACAATTCCATCCTTTTATTCTTACCATTCATTCTATTCTTCTGTTTTTTATATACACTCCCTGCTTGCAACATATTCCAATTAATTACATTTTCAAATAAAAAAAAAAGAAAGAAAAGAATCATAAAAACGACATCAATACAACTAATACTTCAATCACAATTGAAACCACAAACTACGCTTTAAGATCTTATAGTTAATTCATTTTTCCATTTTTTTTCTCTTAATTATTTATTACAGTCCTAACAATAAATTACTTTAAAACAAGTTTTTTGGCAATTTAAAATAATCTATAAAAGACATATCCTGTAATGAATTAATAAAAAATTGTAATTTCCTCTTCCGGTTACTTTATCATTGATATTCTATGTAATGGGTTTCTCGTCGTGTTAAATTAAATACTAGGCACCCACCCTCCTACACATGTTCTTTGTGTTTAGTAAAATAATGGCAAAAACATGTAAAAATAAATTGGCAAAACTGACTATAAAAAAAAAAAAAAAATTAACCAATTCTTGATTAAAAGACTTGTTCGATTCTCAGTTTCGACCTTGGATAGTCATATCAACAATTTAGAATAAAAACTGTTTCCACACAAAAATTAAGAATAAGCTAGAAAATTTCTTCTTCAAAACAAAACACAAAATAAAGAAAAGAAACATATAAGGCCAGGAGGGAGATTGTAATAGAACCAATCGCCAGCAAATTCACCACAAAAACCTCTGGACTCAATAGTTCTATTAACAACCGCATCAAGACGCCTCCGCCAAGGCCACGTTATGTATTATAACTTCTTTTAGGCAAATTACAATGTATATTGGCGAATGGGTTTCAACTTCAAAAGCCAATCACCTAAAAGTGGTAAAAGAAATTAAATAAGGTCGACCTATCTGGAAGTCACCAGATAAACTCTTTTTAAAGAGAGTAATGATCACTCCAACCACACTAGCTCACCACTCTTAGAACAAGCAAGAGTTCTAAAACTAGCTACATCACTTTTCAAGCGACTCACTACAGCCAATTCTACTGTTCTACTATTCAACACGCTATCACACCATTTACTCATCGCTCGGTCACTCTATCTTCCATTAACTTTTCTTTACTTACTCAGTAAAACGTAAAATATAGACTGTTAGTATAAAGTTAGTTCGTGTATTCACATCTCAAATCATTTTCCTGCAATGCTTGATTCCATAATTACATTCTCTGGTGGAATAAGTCTTCAATAAAATAACTATTTTCTTTTCTTTTGATTCACTAATACGCAACTAGAAAGGTAACTAATGAAGGAAGATAAGTAAGAACGTTTTAATAATACCTGCATACTTGGATAAGCAGAATATTGAAAAATGGCTGAAGTGGAAGCCTTTTGCCGGCTTCACCTAAAATATTTGTTGGGATCTCTAGTACACTTGGTACTATTCAATACTTCTGAAATCCTATGGAATCCGCCCGCCATAGCATAAACCGGCTCTTTCTAAGGACAAAGTCTCTAGAATGTTGGTCGAACTGCTCTGATAGGTCAATGAACCAATTTAACACTCAAGGACTGCCTAGAATTGGCCAATGCAGATACTGCATAAGTCAGAGATAACATCGGTGCATGTCTTGGAGCTAATGTTAACAAAACCTGTACCAACACCTGAGAAAAAAAAAAGAAATATTAGGCGTCTCTCTCTCAATGCTGTCCTGTCACGTAAGTCTTATTAATTGTGTAGATTGGATTAGTGACGTCAATATAGCGTTGGGAAGTCGACGTTTATTCCGGGATTGTAATTATATTCCTTTCATGTGTAATTCTCTCATAGTATATAGGTGTTGCGGCATTAAGTTTTCGTTAGAAATAAAAAAAAATTCAAGCCTCTTAAGTCTACAAATAATAAATTAAATAATGCAACCTGTAGTATGCATGACAATGTAAACCATAATTAAAAAAAAAAAAAAAAATTTGATATTCAATTTTGGTTTCACAACAGTGGGATCCGATATAAAGGATTCAGTCTGTCCGCAATTCATGGCAATTGTTTATAAATTTATCGCGCTTTTTTTTTCTTCTTTTTTTTTCAGAAACACGGAACGAGATTGTTTTGTTTTTATTTTTAAGTGTCGTGAGAGTATTTGCATATCAGATTTTGTTATTTCCTTTTATTGATCCAGTCAACGATGATCATTCAATAGTTGGACAGAATATTTTACCACTTTATACAACTTGGTCTGTTAAACTAGTTGAAAAAAATATATATTGTAATATAAAATGGGTATTTATATGAGAATAAAGACTGAGTTGATGATCGGACAAGAAGTTGATACTGTTATAAAAACATTACCAGAGTTAGGATGATCCGCTATTGTAATAAATTGACAAGTGTTCCCGTCTACCAAACATTGGATGTATGTCAGGTCTGTTGATATGTATATTTTATACATATGCTTTAAGAGTATGCCAACACATTTTTTTTTTTATATATTTATGTACATCAATATTATACGATCAATATTGTTTAATACAGTTATTTTTTCTTATGTAAACATGTTGCTTATATAAAGTAACACGATTTAAATTATTACTTTATTTAAGGGGATTGTTTACAGAGTTTTAGGAATTTTTTTCAAATAAAATTTGATCCATTTTCGTCAAAATTAAATGAAATCGTTCAATTGATAATAACTGATAATAACATTTGTCCCAGCCGTATTTTGCTGCTACGTATTTTGTCACACAGCAGCAATGGATGAATGGGCAACTTTTTTAACATCCAAATGCAGTCAATACAAAGACACATAAAAAGAATACAATTTAAATTATAACTTTATTTACGAAGGGTTGTTTCTAAAGTTCTAGACATTTTGTAGGTTACCACATAAATTTGGAAAGTTGCCTCATTCGCTACTAGAGATATTGCGAAAAAAACATGCAGAAACCTTAAGTTTATATATCACGGCCTTCTAGTTAGCGCTTAATATCCAATCAAAATGGCGGAACGATTTCCAAAACTTTAGAAACACACATCTTATTATATTTAATAAAAAGTAAAAAAGCATTTTTAAAGAGTTTTTTTTAAATATGTTCTTTGTTGATTATTTCATATTTTTTCCATTTTTAACAATACAATCAATTCATGAATATTGTCATGATCTTTAGAATTTGATATTATAAATCCCAAAATGGTTGCAGAAAAATAGTTTGCAGATTTCTAAACAAATATGATGCAACAATAACTGTTACGATAATAATAGGCAGCAATAGCGAAGCAATGTGAGTGAATCAATCAATTACATTATAATGATTTATAATGTAAAACAGCACGCAGGGTTAGGCTGCAACATGTGTGAAGTTCATAAAACATGATAAGCATGACAATTATACTATGTTTTATCAAACTTCCTTAGATAAACCTTGGTTAGAAACCTTGGATAATATATAATTAACCGATTTCCATTGCCGCTTTACAGAGATATTTATTATAAAAGTTATAGTGGTACAAGTCACTGTGTCAGTTAGAGCAAGGCTACTACTTACTTCAACAAATTTTTTTTTGAGGTTGTAGTAAACCCATATTCCGAGTTATTCGGTGAAAATATAATGGTATCTACATGGAAATAGGGGCCATCGCTTGAAGTTCTGAGTTAAGACAAACCCATTTTATGCCATTATTTATGTACACTGAGGAGGTGGTAGCAAAATTAAATCTAACTATTTCGAAATTCAGTTTTTGACACCCAGTTTTGGACAATATTTCCACTAAAGACGGAAAAACATGCTGATAAGCACTCTTGGCTCAGGTAATTATTTCAATGAAAGCGTTAATGGCATTGCAAGAACTCAAATAACATTTCAAATTTAGTACCAGGACCATACACAATACACTAGAGTACTTTATAGGAAAGCATAATGCTAACGTTCCCTCAGAACCACCCAAAAAATCAATTTTCCTGGGAAATGTTACAAATAAAAGGGATACGGTATTTATGTCTTATATAGAACACGAAGTTTAAAAGAAAATCGTTCGGGCCGTTTTCAAGAAAATCCGGAAAAACTGAAAAATAAAAACTATTTAGTCTAAAGTTGATGAATTTGCCCGAAACCTTCAAGAGTCTCATGCGATGATAGTAACTAAACGGAATACCAAGTTTGAGCTTCTTGTAATTTTTCGTTTTTGAGATATTTGGTTCACACAAACACACAGACACACACACACTCATGGATACAGACTATTCACTAAAAACTTTTTTATGCTCTGGGACCTCAAAACTGAGAAGTAAGAAAATGTAAAGTAAGAAGAAGGGTACATTTATCCCGATTGGTTACTTAACAAAGCTACGTACATAAACATAAATAAATAATGCAGATGGTATAGAAGCTAACTTTAGCTGTAATTTCCCATTTATGTTCTGCAATGTTGTGATTACTTTTCTATACATAAATTGCATACATTATTTACATAATACTCCCAACAGTTTGAACTTCTTCTTTCTCCTTTATTTGTTGGCAGAGGCATCATAGAAATAAAACTTGCAAAAATGAAATAAACAAGCAAAGATAGTACTACTAAAGAAACATGTGTTCAATATTGTCTATAGCAAATGTGCCATATGGAGCACTTTCGCAAAAACTCGTTGCCATCGATTTGCGAGGGAGTTGCGAGACAATTTGCAACCTTTAATAGTCAAAATTCTAAGTATTTTCCATTTCTGTGAACCTTGGTCCCTAATGATTGCTATAAAGTATGGAACTTCGCGAAGTTTTGTTGGTTTAACGCTAATAAAATGCGCAGAATATAAAAATTTTTCTTCAACTACCATGTTGTATTTGATTTATTTTGTAATTCTGTTGTGTAACGGCAAGAGAGAGAACACAGGCCCGACCGAGAGAAAAAAGGTCCTCTCTTGTACTCTCTCCCTTAAGCAGGCTAGAGTGGGGAGAACCTGTATATAAGCCAGTAAGAGATCTATCAATCGATCTATCAGATTCAACCATATACATCACATCGTGTCATAACTCTACTATAACTCTTTATTCTATAAAATCATTACAAGTCCAGTGCAGTTTGTGTCAGTAACTGTGCCATATTATAACAGTGTGCCATTTTATAACTTATAACACAGCCATATTATAACAGTGTCTTCATATCTCGTCTAATAATTAATCTAACCTAATTTCTCTCCTTATCAACTCCATTATATTTTGAGATCCAGATTTCAAATTCTTGATCATTTTGATAATTTTACTGCTCTTCAAATTTAAGAATTACGTGCTACTTTAAATGAAAAATGTGTCCAGACTAGATTTTAACTTCCACGCATTATTGCATATCTGGTGAGTTGGTTATTTAAACTAAAAGAAATGTTGACAGTTTTAAAAGAAGTTCCGTTCTTAAGAGAATGTTTTTTTTTCTAATATAAACTATTTGAACACTGTTATAGAAATATGAAAAAATTGAAGAAAAGTAATCACTTTAATGAAAATGTAAGGATACGTTGTGTGTTCAAAAATTACTGGTTAGATAATTGACTTTCATACAGGAAGATCATAACATACTTGAAAATAGTATTAATGTCTAAAAATAACCTCAATCTAACCCATTTTTTACAAAAGGAAGGAGAAGATAATAAATAAACAGTAGAAATCTAAAATGAAAGTGAAAAAAAAAAAGGAAAAAAGTAGTTGACAAATAGGGGGATTACGAAAATGGGACAAAGCTTTAAAATGGATGGCAACAATGAAATAACTGCACAATTAATTTGGCTTTTGCGTTGTTGTATGCAGTAGCAATCCTTTAAACACAAATGTCACAAAATAATTGTAAAGCACTAACATTTGAAATAAAAGTTGCCAAGTAAAATTAACATGTATACGCGAAATGGGAAAGCGGTTTGTAAATGGCAGTAGGTATTACAAACATCCCTGGTTTTAAATAAATAAAAGTGTTTTCATAATGTCTATGCTCATTCAAAACAATAAAAGTTAATAAATTTTAAAGTAAATTAAGAAATAATTTATTGTAAAATCTCTATGCAGTTTTCTTTAACCATAAAAATGGCCATCACGTCAACTTTTCTCGAACTTTTAGCGATATCTTTAAAAAAAATGTATTATCTACATTCTAAACCATTATCAATTCATAGTATTTGTATTTTAATAAATTTTGAGTGGAACTTGGCTATTTTTAATTTAAGAAACAATTATCAGCGCTTCGTTGCATGATACTTATATTACTGGCTAGAATCGCCGCTAATTATAGTGTTTACAATTCTGCGAAGATAATTACAGTAAAAGTGATGAGCGGCTAGCAATACTGTGCGCATGAGAATGCCTTCAGATGCTTTATTTGTATCCACACAAGTTCATTGAGTTTTTTTTTTTTATTATTATTTTGATGTTTATCATATTATTTCTTAAAACGTCATAAAATTGCATTATGATTTTTTTGAAATCAATAAAAAATGAACAGTTTAATGCAAGCAATTGATAAAATTACGAAAAAAAAGACTACATTTTTTTTCTCGATCAAACTGTCTTAATGCCAAATATAGATACTATATGACATTTCGTCTCCATTTTTCACGGTCTATCCATTAACTCCTCCTCTACATCTTCCAACCAACTCTTCTTCAGTCGCCCGCATGTCTACCTTTCAGCTGGAAATACTGGAGCAGCTACTTTGGTCATTTTTTCCTCTCTCATCCTAATTATATGGCCATACCATAAAATCTCCTGGTTTGATGGATAGTTTCTTTTATGTTAGCTTTCTCCCTTATCTAGCTAGTGAGCAATACTGCAATGCAGCCTGAAGAGTCCGCAGCGCCTCCAGAAATCCACTTCCAAATCTAACAACTTGTTTCCCATCCTTTTCTTTATTATCCATGTCTCTGTGCGGTAAAGACTGATTCTTTTCTTGGTTTGAAGACTGACTTGCTTGTTCCATAGGACAAAGTTTAGTATAACTATAATTCATCTGCCTCGTGACAACTTTTTGTCTGTACTCTTCTCTAAACTTCAAACCATACATCTAGATACTTACAATTCCGTACTGTGAGTTTATTGTCGAATTTCCAGCACATAAAGCACTCTTGGAAGAATCGAAGGCCATGCATTCAGTGTTTCTTTATTTTACTATCAATCCCCATAAGGAATATTGGTCCAGAAGTTACTTTAGCATTAACTCATATTCATTAGGAGCCGAAGCGATAACTAGCTGATCATACAAAAGACAGTTGCTAGAATTCTTATCGGGTGTATTGGAAAGTTGGGGCTCCTCTTACTCTTAAAAATTTATAACAACAACCACGTTTTTCGGTAATAACAGACTCTTAGGCTTTAAGAAAAACGCAACAATATAATTTAAAATAAATATATAAATGACGAATATTAAGTTCAATCTGAAAGTAACAGCAAGTCGGATAACGTCAACAAGATAAATCGCTGGAGAGCTGGTGAAGAAAATAAAAAGTGGCTAACAAGATATCATATCCTTTGACTGGCCTTGCGGGATACAGAATAGAGAGTTAGAGGAGTTCCAGGTATTATGGGAGGAATAAACTTGGGAAATTCTAAGCAAACTAAACCTTCTTGGCAGAAGAAAAAGGAACAGGATACGATAGCTTCCTTAGGAATCGTCTTACTGAAGTTAAATATGATATCTTTTTGATTATCTTTAAACTATTGCATATGATTTACTATTGTACTAATTTCATCCTTATTAGAGAATACAATAGTGAAAGGGGTAGTGGTTCCACCCGTTCACAATCACAGCGGCCCAAATAGAACTATTGTTAAGTCCCATGGTAAACGTAAGTACACTAACCTATAGCTCCTTGCCGCCGGCGATTCATCGCTCAGCTGGAGGAATCCGCTCTTGCCAAGCCCTCGCAATCGCAGAGGACATGAGTAACATGGTTTCCCTCTCTCACTCATGCAAAACCCGCAATGACCACTATTGATTGGCAAGGCCCAATGGTCTCATGTGCTTTCGGTCAAACGACCACCCCCCACCGTACTCCTTGCGGTCCTGGGATCAGCATGCTATGTAAGGTTATGCGAGGGTTCCCTAATGAACTATTTTATCCATATTACTATTGCACATTTGGATAAGTAAAATTGAAATATTGCATTATTTTCTGATATGTGTATACAATTTAATACAAAATGTCAATTTAAATCTAGTTAAATATCAGTTGTTAGTGTTAATAGTCTAGTTTAGTTATTCAAATATGCAATAGTTAATAAAGATAAAATTACTTAACTAATGAGGTAGTAAAAATCGTAAGCATATGAAAATTTATCTAGGAATCATGATGTATATAAGATTAACATTAAGTTAGTACAATGAACAAGTACAATTTTCCCTTTCTTTGTGCGTGTGTGAGTGTGTGAAAAGATACATGATTGCCAATGGTCATTATGAAAAATAATAACACTGGAGCGTAGATATAAAAGGATAACCTGAAATGAAAACTGCACATAAGATACAAAAGATAGATAACGCAATATGAGTAGCGTTGAAATAGGTTAACTAAACCGGTGGAGATCTGCACAATAGAGAAGGCCCTCTGATGGTGGGGGATAGGATGCTGTTTGTGACGTAACGATTGTCAAATCCAGAAAGAGGAAATGGGGAAGTGATCCTATAACATGGCCTGCATGATGTATATATATATCTAGTTTCTGTATTTGCTGTCTAAAATCAAATCTAAGCTGAATTTAAAAGCTATAATATAACAGAGAGTTGGACAGACTGACTGTAAGAGTTTAATTCTTTATAATTTGTTAATTATTTACAATCAATGATGTGTTAAAATTAAAACTACAGCAATATCATTCAAATTATAATATAATTAATTAATTATAAATCAATAAAATCAATTAAATATATTTACAAAATACAGCTTCCTACTTTCTCTGTCTATTTCTGTGATAATCGTAAAAAAGCGTATTAAAAGGTCAAATTTTCCGAAATACCATTTCTTTAAGGTCACCTGAGAACTTAATGAAAAAGTTTTTACCGCATTATCATAATGATTGTATTCGAACGTAGTGTTTGTTTAATTATACAATAACTTATCAACAAAAATATAACAACAGAAAGCTCTCAAAATTGAAATTCCGGTTAGATAACAACACCAGCAGAATGAACTGGCATGAAGTATTCTGTCAAAAACTGTTTATAAAAATTATTATCATTTTGGCAAACGATATTATCGTAATTGTGAATAATCTAAATATGCATTTATTTGCTCATATTAAATAAAGCAATAATAATAAATTAATATTATTAAATTTTATTATTTTGTTTTCAGACCTTAAAAACATTTTATATTTTATAGTTTTATATACAGAGTGTCCCAAGGTATATGGATGACGACTTTTTCTCGGAAACTAAGATAGCTAGAAAAAAAACTAAAAAATACGTGTCCCCGTAGTTTTTTGTTAGAAAACCAAATTTAATTTGCAAATTTGTTTTGGTGCTTCCAGAAGAGAGATACAGGCACCCACCAACTTCATTTTTTTAAATGGGGAGGGGGAGGTGTGGTTTTCATTTAAGAATTAGATTCCTCTATTTTTTTGTAAGAAAAATTTACTTGAACGGTTTTTCTCTTTGAGCGATATTTTACAAGTTATGAATGAAAACATGATTCCTATAAGAAATTTCAAAATGATATTATAACGGTTTTTTGATTGAATAAAAACAAAAGTACTATTTTATTATAAATTTTACTCCTCATTAAATTATTTACAGATCTTGCTCGAACTGGTCCCCCACCATTAGAGATGTATTTCTTTGGTCGTAAGGTACAATTGGCAGGAAAAAGCATGTGTATGCATCTCTAATGGTGGTGGCCAGTTCGAGCAAGATCTGTAATTAATGAGGAGTAAAATTTATAATAAAATAGTACTTTTCTTCTTATTCAATCAAAAAACCGTTATAATATCATTTTGAAATTTCTTATAGGAATCATGTTTTCATTCATAACTTGTAAAATATCGCTCAAAGAAAAAAACCGTTCAAGTAAATTTTTCTTACAAAAAATAGAGGAATCTATTTCTTAAATAAAAACCACATCGCCCCATTTGAAAAAATGAAGTTGGTGCCTGTATCTCGCTTCTCGAAGCACCAAAACAAATTTGCAAGTTAAATTTCGATTTCTAACAAAAAACTATGGGGACACTTATTTTTTAGTTTTTCTCTAGCTATCTAAGTTTCAGAGAAAAAGTCGTTATCCATATACCTTGGGACACCCTGTATATCAATAAATAGTTTCGTTAAATACTTCTGCTTCAATAACATAGTTTTTAAATATAGTTTTTATTGTTCTTTCTTTTAAAACAACAACAAAAAGCAATTTGAGTTGCGCCAATATTTATTTATTTACAATATTTATATATTAAACTTTAAAACCCACATTATTGCACAGAATGCTTTAATTTATCAACATAGAATGCCCACTTTATCTACAGTATAAGTGGATTGTTCAGTTTGATTTTATTGAAAAAAATCATTTAGCTATTCACTACTGATTATTTTAAACAGATAAAAATAAATAAATAAATAAATAAAACTACAAGCAAAAAAAAAAAAAGCATACACAAAAAATTAGAAACCGGAATATGAGACTTTTAGCTTTTTCAATTAGATGGATTTACGAGTATCTTTATAAGTCGTTGTGCAGAAAACAAAAACAAAAAAAAAGAAGATATTTAATTGAATTTATAACAGTAAGAATTAAAGGAATTGTTGATATGCTTATTAATTTAAATATGGAAAGGAATTGACTTTTAGATAATAATTTAAATGACTGGGGGAGAAAATACTTTTAGAAATACGCGATAAACTGTGGAGAGTAATTTTATAGATAAATTTATAGCTGATAAAAATAATTCAGAAATTTATAGAGCGTTTCATTTTTGATTTAGGCCCAAAACATTATTTGAACTGTGGTAATATTAGGGGAACATATCGAGGGGTTAGTCTTCTTGCATCGACTGTTTATCGATTATAGAGTAAGATAGATCGATGGAGAACTAACTGTTAATGAGTAGTGAATAAGGTCGGCCATTAGTTAAGCACAGTTGTGTTAGAGTCTGTCTACGTGTAGCTAGATTAGTGTTGTGTTGTCGAGTTATAGAAATTAAAGATATAGTATTTACTTTAAAGTGTTCCTATTTATTACCCGTTTTGGACAAATAAAATATTTACTACAATTTCAGAAGTGGGATAAAGTGTTGATTGCTGAAACAACAATAATTCAGATGGCGTCACTTGGAAGCATAGCGTCCTTAGGAAAAGTGATTGATTCACTCTCATCAAAAACAGTTAAGCATCTTTTTAGATTAATATTTGGTGACGAATGTGGTCGGTTAAGTAGAAGGAAGTTGAAAGAATTCAAGGGATTCAACTTTACAGACGCAGAGTTAAATGAGAAAATTGTGTTGCAATGAAATCATTTTCAGTGGCGGAGCTAGCAACCATTTGTAGCGTCCTCACAATAGATTATTCGGGTGACGCCAAGGATATTGCACGAAGAATCTGCACGAAATTAAATAATTTAACAGATTTTTCTTCGAAGGAAGATAGCGAGGAAAGTGAAGAGGAATCGGAAGATGAATCCTCGATTCCTTCTATAGAGAAATGTATTGTGAATTCACCGCCAGTTCTCAATCAGTTCGCTTTAAGTTTTAAGGATGTGGAAGATTCGATCCTTGAATATGATGGTGGTGACAGCTTACGAGTGGAAGAATGGATAGAGCTGTTTGAAGAGAACGCCAAGCTGTATGGCTGGAATGGGCTCCAAAAACTAATATTTGCGAAGAAAAAACTAACTGGACTAGCCAAATTATTTGTACAAGGTGAAAGAGGGTTGGTAAGCTGGGATGCCTTAAAAGCAGCCCTTCTTAAAGAATTCAAAAAGAAGATTAATTCTGCTGACTTACATAAGATGCTAAGTTCAAGAGTCAAGAAGAAGAATGAGAGTGCTCAAGAGTACCTCCTTGTGATGAGAGAACTAGCCTCTAGAGGATCAATAGATACCGAATCACTAATTCACTATGTAATAAATGGCATTATTGATACACCGCAGAACAAAGTTTTGCTTTATGATGCTACGTCTGTTGCACAGCTTAAGGACAAGTTAAGGATTTACGAAAATATGAAGAAGGAGACTAAACAGGTATCTAAAGCTTCAGCTTCCATTAATTTTCAGGTACCTAACAGTAGCTTGGTTGATAAGCGTAGCTCCAGAAAAGATAGCTGTTTCAACTGCGGTGAACCAGGTCATCGAATTGCTGACTGTCCAAAACCTGTTCGAGAGAGAGGCACATGCTACAATTGCGGTTCGAGAGGGCATTTGAAATGGAAGTGCCCGGAGCCTAGGGCATCTACTGCGGAGAAGAGTGCACATTTAGTACAGGTAGTTCCCTCTTATGTTATTCAAATAACTTCTGATTTTTTGCAGCACCCTCTTAATGCTATTTTAGACACAGGTAGCCCGATATCTTTGCTGAGTATCGATTGTATCCCTAGTCATACATCATTGAGACCTTATGATAACTGTTGCAGATTTGAAGGAGTAAACCGCAGTAAGATAGAAATTTTGGGGTTGTTTCATACTAAAATCTGTACTCAAGGATGCACAGTAGAGGTAGAATTTTATGTAGTTCCTTCACAAACTATGTCGCATTTATGCTTACTAGGTAGGGATTTCATATCCAATAAAAAATTGAAGATATGTTTTGATGATGAGGTGAAGATTCATACCCTTGAATCTCCAAATGATGGGTTTTGTGAAGAACTATTAAAAATCGATGTAGTCGAAGAAAAGTCCATAAATTTAAAAATTGTTTCTTTGACAGGGACTATTCAGAGTGAAGTTAATCAAATTATTATTGATTACTTAACGGCGAGTCGACCCAAAGAACCCCTAACTCAGTTAGAAATGAAACTGATTTTAAAACCGGATCATATGCCCTTTTATTTTAGGCCAAGAAGGCTGTCCTTCGCGGAAAAAACTGAAGTTTCTAAGATAATTACTGATTTATTAAGTCGCGAGATTATTAGGCCCAGTACATCACAATACGCAAGTCCCATAGTTCTCGTTAGGAAAAAGTCTGGCCAATATAGAATGGCAGTTGATTACCGTTCATTGAACAAGGTCACTCTTAGAGATAACTTTCCCATTCCCCGCATTGATGATCACATAGATAGTTTGAGGAATAAAAAATATTTTACAAAATTGGATCTGAAAGATGCGTTTCATCATATTAGACTAGAACAAAATTCGTGCCAGTTTACTTCTTTCGTTACTTTCATAGGCCAATTCGAATATGTCAGGATGCCTTTTGGCTTATCGAATGGGCCTAGCTTCTTTATGCGCTTTATCCATTCGGCATTTCAAAAACACCTTGAAAATAACGAAATACTAATTTATTTAGACGATATTTTGATTGCTACTGAAACAGTAGAGGAAAACCTGAGTATATTAAGATCCGTCTTGAACACAATGATTTTAAATAAACTAGATTTGAAATGATGTAAATGTGAATTTCTTAGTGAAGAAATTGATTATTTAGGATACCGAATCAGTGCCTCAGGGATTCGTCCGACTCCGGAAAATATTTCTGCGGTTACCGATTATCCATTGCCCCGAAATTTTCGGGAACTTCATAGTTTTCTGGGACTAATGTCTTATTTCCGCAAGTTCATTTGTAATTTTGCAATCATCGCCAAACCTTTACATGATGTATTAAAAACAAAGTCTGAATACAGATTCGGATGCAAAGAATTAGCTAGTTTTGAATCTCTAAAGTCTTATTTGGCCTCGGAACCAGTACTTTGTATTTATTCTCCTTCCGCTGAAACTGAATTGCATTGCGACGCAAGCTCTATAGGTTTTGGTGCAATTTTGTTACAAAAGCAGGCTGATGGAAAATTCCATCCCATCTGCTATTATAGCAAGAGAGCGTCTCAGGCAGAATCGAAATATCATAGTTTCGAACTTGAAGCTGCTGCAGTAGTTTATTCGGTCGAACGTTTTCGAATTTACCTGCAAGGTATAAAATTCAAAATCGTTACGGATTGTAATAGTCTTAAGCTGACCTTAGAAAGGAAAGAAATTAATCCTAGAATTTTAAGGTGGTCACTAATTTTAAGAAATTATGACTATGTGCTAGAACACAGACCAAGTTCACGCATGAAACATGCCGATGCTTTCAGTCGTGCCCATAATATATTAGTCATTGACGAAAATAGTTTCGAACGAAATTTATCTTTAGTCCAAGACAAAGATGAAGAAATTTGCCAAATTAGAGATCGCTTAGAGAAGGCCGAGGATAAGCAGTTCGAACTTTATAATGGGTTAGTTTACAGGAAAGGGAAGAACCGGTTATTATTTTATGTCCCGAAGTCTATGGAAAGCCAGGTTATAAGGACATGTCACGATGACTTAGGACATAGTGGGGTAGACCGAACTTACGAACATCTAAAACAAATTTATTGGTTTCCCGATGCTAAACCCAAAATTCGCGAATATATTAGTAATTGTCTAAAGTGTATTACATATTCTCCATTTCCAAATAGGATCGAGGGAGAGCTTCATTGTATTGAAAAGGGAACGGAACCCTTTAAGGTGATTCATATTGATCATTACGGACTTTTAGAAAAAACTCCACGGAAAAATAAATTTATCCTGGAAATAATTGATACATTCAGCAGATTTGTTAAATTGTACCCTACTAGAACAACCAATAGCGATGAGATTATAAAACATCTAATTTCATATTTCCGGAATTATAGTAAACCAAAGAAATGTATCATTTCGGATAGGGGTAAGTCCTTTGCATCAGAGAAGTTTAAGATATTTTTAGAAAAAGAGGGTGTTAAACACGTGATGATAGCTACTGCAACTCCGCAAGCTAATGGTCAAATAGAGCGGATAAATAGAACCCTGACACCAATACTTTCGAAATTATCCTCGAGCCCGGATTCGTGGGATAAAGTTATGTATGAAGCAGAGTATGCATTGAATAACGCGGTAAAGCGGTCAACTGGGGAAACTCCTGCGAAACTGCTATTCGGAGTGAATCAAAGAGGGCCTGATAAAGATGAATTAAAATACTGCCTCGGAGAGGACACGGATAATGATAGAGACTTATTAACTATTAGAGAAAAGGCTGCAGCAAAAAATGAAAAGCTGGCTCATTATAATAAGCTACGTTATGATCAAAGCCATAAACCTCCAACCAAATATAATGCTGGCGATTACATTATGATTAAGAACTTCGATGTAACACCAGGTGTGAATAAAAAATTATTGCCTAAATACCGCGGTCCTTATGTCGTGAAAAGAGTGCTAGGAAATGATCGATATTATGTAGAGGATGTCGAGGGCTTCCAAGTGTCTCAGATTCCTTACAAAGGTGTCTGTTCTCCCCAAAATATGAAACCATGGTTAGCGACTTAGCGAAATACACATTTTCTTCATTCATTAGGCATAATATTGAAAACGTATTTTATGAATAGATTATTGATAAAATATTCTTCTAAATTACTCTCATTGGTCTTATTTTATTTTATGATTTTTTTAAAGAAGCGTTATTTTAATGACATTTAAACACCATAGCTATATTGGTTGCAGCAAAATCATTCTTAAGAGGGAACTACGTGGCTCGAAAAACGGTTACGTGATTTGAAAGTGATGTGGACAATTATTCAGATGTTGGGAGTGTGTTTCCCATGGTGGTGAAAAACAAAACAAAAAACATGTAATTATGTATTTTCTATGTAGAATAATTTCAAGTTATAGGCCTTATGTCAACTATTATGTTTTAAAAGGTAGTTTATTGATTATGTTTATGTTGTCATTTCATTGATAAAGGGATTTTCTTTTGATCCTGCAATTATGTATTTTCTATGCAGAATCATTTTAAGTTATATATTACGCTATTATGCCTTATGCCAACTGTTATGTTTTAGAAATTAGTTTATTGAGCATACTTTCATTTCATTGATAAAGGAAGTTTTTCTAGAGTATACCATTTGTAGTAATAGATTCAGATTTGTTTTTACTGTGGTAACTACTATGTTTCATTGATATGTTCTAGAAAAAAAATACAAGCTAAATTATTAATAATGAACTTTAGAAAATTTTGTTATGTTACTTCTAATATTTAATACAGTAATTTATTATTAGTAGTTTTAGGTAGTAGTCAGTAATTATGTTGTAAGCATTGAAGGCAAATTTAAAGGCTCAATACAGTATGTCAGTGATTGGGTCAATCACTTAGTCAGGTTGGCCGAGTTGTGGTAATATTAGGGGAACATATCGAGGGGTTAGTCTTCTTGCATCGACTGTTTATCGATTATAGAGTAAGATATATCGATGGAGAACTAACTGTTGATGAGTAGTGAATAAGGTCGGCCATTAGTTAAGCACAGTTGTGTTAGAGTCTGTCTACGTGTAGCTAGATTAGTGTTGTGTTGTCGAGTTATAGAAATTAAAGATATAGTATTTACTTTAAAGTGTTCCTATTTATTACCCGTTTTGGACAAATAAAATATTTACTACAGAACAATGATATATATCTCTCTAGTATATATAAGATTTATCATAAAAAAAAGGGAATGGGGAGTACTAAAATTGAATCATGTAACGTTTCAAACAAATGCAAAGCGAGATCTATATGCCTTCTTTGTAACTGCATCATTTTTTATTATTATTATTTTGTCCGAGATATGGATGCTATTAAAATAATAAAATGGTTTAATACAAATATTGTCCCTCTAGAGAAGAAATTGGGTAAAATTTGTAAACTGGGACAACAGTAAACGAAGAATAATACGTATAATGATTAAATAACAAATAAATAAAATAAAAAATGTTGAAGGCCAAAAGGGTGGGGGGAAAAAATTGGAAAATAAAACATAAAAGTTTACGAAAGTTGGATAATAATTGAAATTGGCGCTGTTGAAATTATTATTGTTACAGTGAAAGAGATAAATGGAAAATATAGTAAATTGTTACAAGGTCTTTTTTGGTTATTTTATTTTATATTTCAAGTGTTCTGTATCTAAATATATATATGTATTTATATATAATATACAATATATTGCGTAATCAAGATGTGCCTAGGAGCTGTTTGTGTGTGTGTATAATGCTTGACCTAAAACATAAACATTTTTTGATGGTTCCTTTACTTTCTTATAACATTCCCTCTGACTCATATCTGACTGAATGGCGATGAGTAATTTTCTTTCTCAGTATTAAGGCCATCCTGCCTTACTATTTATTTCATCTAAAATGTTGCCTACCATTAGAATATTATTTTATTCAGGCCTATCTTTATTCAAAACAACATTAATGATATATTTAAATTTTTTTTTTTCTGTTTCCATATAAGTAAAACAATAACTTGTTATTTAAAACTGTTTAAATATTCAAACGGTATATTAAGCACAGTGGTTTTTTTTGTTTAAAGCATTTTAATAAGCAATATTATTAAACAAATTAAATATTTTAATATTTTTGCAAGTTAATTAAATTTGTTTATTTTATTTATTTATAATGAGAATTTTTACTTTTTCTAACAGCTGTTGTGAGAGGAAGTATTACAAAATCGTGTCAAATTTTCGATATTGAACTTTTCAACGGGAAAATACGTTAAAGGTTCCCTGAGTGTGAAGAAAGAGTGTGTAGGACTTCACAGAATGATTTTCTTGACATATTTTTTGTTTTTTCAAATTTCTTTAAAACAGCTACAACCATTTTCTTTAAACTAGTTCCACTAAATTGTACGCATAATGAGCTATAACTTTTATTTTAATTATTTTTCCGGGAAATATCATTTTATAGTGATTTTTGGGGTCGAGTTAGGGGGGGTTTATGTTTTCCTCTGAAAATGCTATTTTAGTTTATTCAATGATTCTATCAAATATTAATTAGAATTGAATTTTTCTCAGAAAAAAAGACCCTTTTTAAGCTTAGATTTTCCCACTGATATAACATTGAATAATAATTACGTAAACTGCAGTAAGAGAAAGTTGTGAGAGATTTTTTTTAATAATATATATTGTAATATTTCAATGCATGCATTATTACAAAGCCCGTCCTAGTAAAGTGCACTACATGAACTTTAACCATAAACAATACAAACTATCACAACTACAATAGAAAACATAATTTTGTATATACAGCTTTGTTTACTATTCTATGCAAACAAACAAATATGTTTCCAAGAATACAAACAGAAACCATAGATTCATGACGTCATAAACATTATTAGTCAATTAGTTATTTATTTAATATTTAGATGAATATGCTCACAGAGAGATGAGGTAGTATAAATTATCGATCCTAACTTATAGAGAAAGCACCTCTTCAGCATTACTGGAATTGAACCCAGGACATTCGCATAATAAAACCAATACGCTACCACTGAGCTAACCCCGGCCGCTTTTTTATTTCCCTTAAATAGAGGATATAGAGGATTATAGAGGATATCTTAAGTCATTTCCCTCTTAAAGCCCCCAAAATTTTTATTTTCAGAAAAATGTTACAAATAGAAAATATAGGTTTTATATATCAAGTATGAGAAAAAATTTTTGGAATCAATTTAAAAAAAAAAAATCGAAGGACAAAAGAAAAAACGTTTAAAAAATTACTACTTCAATTTACCTCGCTTTTCTTCAAATTAATTTTTCAAAAACATATTTAATTGTCCACTATAATTGTTAATAGAAACGTCATAGAAGAACCAGGAGAAATCACCACACTCCATCAGAAAACCAAACAAGTCAATTTTCCTAGAAAAATGTATCAAATGAACACGATAAGATTATAAGGTTTTTAAAGAATATTAGAATTTTTGAAGAAAATCTTTTGGAGGCCTTTTCCGCAAAAAAAAAACAAAAAACAAATCGTGAAAAATGGAAAACACTAAATAAAAGTCGCCCTTCTGGCTTTTTTTTTTTGAGGAGGCCAACGCACGGGGAGCTTACGATCTATTGTGCTATGCCCCTGGGTGCTGCAGGCTGCCCACAGCACCTAAGCAGATATCCCAGACAAACATCGTCTCTGCAGCACCTCTAACAGGTTAAGATCCCTAAGGAATTCTAATAACCTGACGGGCTTTAGAGAGGGTATATCCCCTTCCTCCAGCTGGTAACTAGCCAGGTTCTTAAATCTTCTCTGGGTGACGCCTTGCAGTCCGCTAAGAGATGTAATGGAGTTTCCACCATCTCCCACAGAATCTGCAGGTGCTGTCACTTTCCAAATCTAGCTTCGTCAGGTGCCCTTTGAGTCGACAATGCCCCGCGAAGAAACCCATAAGCACGCAGAGTTTGTTCTTATTCACGCCGATGCAGGTCTCCGATCTCCGTTGGTTATAATTTCCCAGGCAGATCTTGGCTTGTCACAGTCCGGGGAGGGAGTTCCAGAGTTTAGACCTCCTTGCCTCCTCTTCCTTCCTAAGCCACATTTCCGGTTCATGGATTTTGCCGGAAAATTCCTAGTATCTAATGAAGTGGTAGTAAATACCTGAACGGAATACGAAAGGTTGAGCTCTCTGAGATTTTTCGATTTTAGATATATTGTTAAAACCTACAATTTTGTTTTCTTCGCCAATTTTAATTTGATCTATATCTTCTTATAAAAAAAAAAATTAACGAATTAAAAAAGGATGTTAAAGAAACTAGTCCACAAAGGATGTAATGTTATCTGCGTGCGTGAATGTAGTCAATTATATTCGGAACAAACTCACTTATGAACCCAAAAAAATCACAAATACTTTTTATAATAAAATGTATACTTTTGTAATAAAATTCCAAAAAAATTAATTAATTTACTGTTTTCATTTTTTTTAAAGAAAAAAAAGCTTAATTAATTAAAAATTTCCATCACACTATTTATAAAAAATAATGCGCGTATCCCACTATTTAGAAGGCTGTACATATAAATAGAGAGTAAGCAGGAACTCCAGTTTGAACAGTTAGGCTCTAGTTCCCATACATGTGAGTCTGTTATATACACATATTATATACATATATATATATAGGTCATTGCTGTTAAAAGAGATTCTTAGAATCTATATCTCCCTCTTATAATAACCCTCTCGCTCCCTCTCTCCGCGCTTTGTGTAATGGTGTTAACCTGTTTAGTAACTTTAACATGTTGCTTTTATAATAAAATAGTACAACCCAATTATAATTTATTATATTGTAACATAAACATGTAATATTATTAATTTGTAAATTGTATTTTTATTATTAATTATTATAATACATTATAATATTGTAATAAGAGCAACAAACAAATCTGTCTGAAAAAGGTTACTGGTATACTTTTACTTTGTTATATTTTTAATTTTATATATATATATACCGAAACGGTAAATTTGTAAAAGTAATGGGTTTATATTTATGGTTTTCCTTTATACTAAGCAATATTAAGTATTTAAAGATAATAAGTGCCACCGAACAAAAATTCTTGTTTAATAAAACGTCGATTTTTGCTGCCTCAAACGTGGTGCAAACTATGATTGCTGAAACCATACGAACTAGATTATATCAGCAAATTAATCAACCAAAATCCAAAACCCCAAACATCGGGTAAAAAATATCTTCAATTATAATGAGTGCCACAATGATCTCTAAAAGTGATCTGTATTAATTAATGTAGCGAAATCTCTAACTGATGTTCTATGAAGAAATAAGTTATCAATTGTTCTCAAAGCTCACCCATCATACTATCTATTCCTATAAGGAAAACTCATAATATAATTTCAGAAATAACGCTCTTCATTAGTTTTATATAACTTTCTGGATTGGTAATGGATGATTAAAATAGCACTAATAACTTCTTAAGATGCAAAATTATTTGGTTGTTACCCCTTTTGCTAAATATTCCAAAGTTAATCTATAACAAGAACTGGATCAAGGATAAGCTTAAATCACTGGAAAATCATTTACTTGAAACTTGTAATTTTTTTTCTAAATATCTAGTATCTTTCATTATTATAGAGGTGAAGAATAACTACACTTAAATGAGTAAAAGCATTTTGTAAGTTATCAAAGATGTACCAATTTCCTGAAGTGGACTTTAAAGAGAAGTCTAAGGTTATCCGATAAAGAAAGAAAGAGAAGTTTCTAAAAATCGCTTCTGACATGATCACGTCTCTTAGACGTGTAAGAGAAAGTAACAACAACAAAAAATGTGATAGAATGTAGGAAAGAAAAAAACATAAATGTTAAATCAAAATTTGGAAAGGTCGAAAGTAGTTAATGAAGCAAATACTGTCAATTAGCCAACAGCTTCATTAAATATATTAGATGCATAAATAAATTAAATACAATACAAAAAAAAAGGCAAGAACTTTCTAATGTTGAAACTGCTTAACGTCAAAATGTTAATGTGTTTGTTTATATGGCGGAAAGAGGGGAGGAGAGAAGAAGAGAGAAAAGAGTTATATATATAAAAGTAGCCGAAAAGTATTAACACATAAACAACTAAAGAAAGTTCTGTATATAGTTAAAAGAAAAAAAATAAAAATTAAAAAAAATTATTAATGAACTAAATATTATGGGAATAAACTTTTACTGATAAGCTTTACAAATATTTATTCATGGACAGATTTCTTTCAGGGCTAACATTGCACAATCTCTAAAGTTGTCTCCTCACACACACACACACACACACACACACACACACACACACACACTGTTGGCCAAAAACTAGAATTGCATCTACAAATTTACAAACAACAGTTTCATTAGTTGAGATGAAGTTATTATAATTAACAACTACAAATAATGTAATTGTAGTTGTTTTTGTAGTTTAATTATTTATTTCAACTGAATTAGTTGTAGTTGAAATTTGTATCTACAATTAGTAAATTGAAAGAAAAAAACAAAAAAGTAGTTGCAAAAGAACTAACTAACAAAACTTTATCAAATTATAGTTGTTAATTAGTTTCAAAACTAACAACTTTAACTATATGAATCTTCATTTTATTTTTACTATTTCATATTTGGTCAAATCTCTTCCCTTCAAAAGTCATTTTGAAGAATTTTTCATTCCATATATTACTACATTAATTAAAGTGAAGAGTAAATTGAATTTGCTCTGTGCAAGTCTGTGTTATCACACTATCTGACAAACGCATCCTGAAGATGGGCGAAGGCCAGAAACTGGTCGATGGCCACAAAAAGAAGCAGGCTATTACGGAAAATGCCTCTGATAAAGTGAAGGGAATTGCATAATGGTAGCTTGCTGAACTCCAACCCTGATATTCCGGGTTTAAGTGCAGCCCTTAGATTTTCATCTTCCTAGGAGCCACTGAAGAATACGTCCAGTGTTGAATACTGTTGTCTATAAACCCTAGAATACTGCCCCGGAAGCATGTAGTGTGTAATGGTACCGCAAAGTTAATGCAACCACAGCAGAGAGAAGAGCCAGGCCCTTTCTGGTTAACGAGACTACTCTTTGACTTAGGCAGGCTAGAGTGGGAGAACCTGTGTACATAAATAAGCCAATGGGAATCTTTCTAGTGGATATCTATCAGATACAAACATACAACTATACATCGCATCGTGTCATATCTTTACCCACACCATTCATTCTATCATTTTTCATTATAAAGTCCAGTGCAGTTAGTGTAAACTTAGCTACATATCTTATATTAATGTCTTCATATATCGTTCATTTAATCAAACCTAATTTCCTTATCAACAACTCCATTATATTGAGAATGAATGGTATGATTAAAAAATATAACACGATGCGATGTATAGTTGTATGGTTGTATCTGACAGGTATCCACTAGATAGATTCCCACTGGTTTATATACACAGGTTCTCCCACTCTGGCCTGCCTAAGTCAGAGAGTATTCTCTGTTAAGCAGAAAGGGCCTCTCTTCTCTCTGCTGAAAACTCCGGGCGCCAATGACCATAGACGCCTTATAAGTAAACTAATAACTACATTAGTTGTAAAACATGACTGCGAAAAAAATTATCAAGATATATTTTGTAATTGTTAGTTGCACCTATATAACTAGTAATCGTCAGTTAAAAATATAGTAAAATTACTTTTGTACTTAACCAGTGCCCAACTCTGTGGTCTTGCTTATATAACTGTTATGGAAAAAAGACTGTTCAACAATGAATAATCAACATAATCAACAATGAAACCATTTAAGGAACAATCAAAATGAACTTCCAACAAGTGCGACCGGTATACACTACCTGTAGAAAAAAAAAATCCGGAAGTGACCCCAAAAAGGATGTGACACCATTTACACTAAAAGTTCCAGTGACTTGTAGTTGTTTTCGTCCTGGTATTCTACCTGCTATTGAAAAAACCGTAATTTTTACTCTGGCAATAACAGTGGCGTCTTCAATAACTTTGGAATTTTTTGTGTGAGGTATTACAGTGGAAGTAATACAATATTACAAAATGAGGTCTAAAGTTTGGAGAATTCATATGCTAGAATAGAAAACCTTATTTACTGATGAAAGATTTAATGCATAGGTAATAAATATTCGGCACCTTTTAAGAATTTTCAATAGTTAAATTTTATTACTTTCTCTTAAACTTAATTTTTTTTTTTTTTTTTTTGAAGAAATACAATTTTCGGGGTTTTCATGTTTCGGAGACTTTAGAGTCATTATGTGCCATTTAGATAGGTATATATATACTGCACAGTTTCCCAGTACTACATATTATTGACAATAATTATATGTAATCATTCCAAATTTCGAAAAAAAGTTATCAAAGCGGAAATGCAGTTAAGAGATTTTTGAAATGTTATTTTGTTCTCCCACACAATACACACATACATATATGACATCGATTCGATAAAAACAATTTTTTTTTACTTTCTCTTACTCCTTAGTAAAAGGAAGTATTGTAATTGTGTCAAATTCGATACTGAGTTTTAACCGGAAATACCCCTTTTGAGATCCCCTGAGTCCAAAAAATTGGTTTATAGAAAAAGGTCTGTGTGTGTGTGAGTGAACAGCATAGCTCAAAAACGAAAAACCGTAGATAGTTCAAACTTAATATTCCGTTTAGGTATCACCATGGGATCTGACAGTACGTTATCTGTCAAAATTCCTCCACCGGAAATACAATTTTACTAGTTTTTTTTTTTACCTTTTTGCAATTTTCTCAAAAATGGTTCCAACGATTTCCTTGAAACTTGATACATCAACTCCACATACAAAGAGCTACAACTTTTAATTGAAACATTTCGCCAGAAAAATTCATTTAAGGGTATTTCCGGGGAAGAGGTGGGGTTACGGTTTCCTTTAAGTGCTATTTCAGTTTATTAGACAACTCTGTCATCTAAACAATGTTAATAAGAATTAAATGTGTTGTTGAAATTCCGAGTTTGAAAAAAATCGGAAGACAGGAAGTGCGTTTACTTTACCACTTTACTAAATGATTTTTTTCACTTTTTCACGATTTTGTCAAAAATGGCTCCGACGATTTTCTTGAAACTTCCTATATAAACTATACATAAAAGGATATACAACTTTTATTTAAAACATTTCTCTGGTTAAGGGCACTTTTAGGGGAAGGTGGGGTTATGTTTGCTCTAAAGTGCTATCATAGTTGATTATACAATTCTATCATCCAAACAAAATGATTAGAAATAAATAGATGGCTAAAATTCTGAGTTTCAAAAAAATTAATAAACCGGAAGTGCGCTTTTACTAAACAGTTTTTTCCAGTTTTCGACGAATTTCATTAAATTTGGTACACTAACTATAAAATTTTTCAATTATAATTTTGAGAAATGAAGTAAGAGAAAGTTATGTGAGAGTTTCACACCAGATTTTTTTCATCAACAGGAGAACTCAAAAAAAAAAAAAAAAAAAAAAAACTATATACTTCCCGTGAAAACTCAATGTTTGGAAATTTGACATGAACGCAAGAATTCTAGTAAATGAAAGTTGTGACCGAAGTACGCGTATGAGACGCCAGCCAGATGGCCGGCCCTAGAATTGATAAGTCGGGTAAGTGCGAGTGACAGACTCCAAGAGAGGACGAGTACGAGAGAGTGTACATATGATATATAATTGACTAATGAGCTCTGTGAAAGTTTTGCCGGCTAAGTTATCGGCGTTACCAATTTTACCGTTTTTCTTCGTACAAGTCATTTTTCCTATGCATTGCAATAACTTCCAATAAGTTTTCTTATACTGTAAATATTTTCTTGTATAATTATCTGTATGTATTTTTTTTTTGCTGCATTTTGTAAAGGTATACCTTTATTTCTTAAATTCTTTGAAAATATACGAATATTTTATTGTGCATGTTCATTTTCTGTTTTTATTTATATTGCCTGTATGAATGAGAAAGATCTCTTACTTCTATCTGTAAATAAGTTTCATTTATTTCTATCTTTTATTTCTTCTTTTCTTTATCAATGGATTAAATAATTGACTGAAAAGCCTGGTGCCCAACTAAAGATATAAAACCCAAGATTTTCTAAATAACCGAAAAATGGTTATAAAGTAAAATAAACAAAAAGAAAAACGGTTTAAGTTTTGGCCAAACAAAAAATAAATATAACAAAAATATATTATAATAAAATATTTTATATAATATATTTATTATATAACAAAATTAAAAGAAATAGTGAAGGACTTTGCAGAACAGTTTAGTTGGTTAACTAACTTTTTTTTTCGTTTTTTTTGTTGTTGTTCTATAGTTGTTTATTAGTATTAAGTGTTAATTCTTGGTGTGTGTGTATGTGTATGTATGTACGTAATGGGTGGTAAAGGAGAGAGTTGTAGTGGTAGGCTACAATACGTGGAATGTTATGTGAATATACACGCACACATATATACACTCTAATATACAGAGTACTAGTTACACTGGCATACAGGTATACATCAATTATGTTAGTAGTTAGTAGTAGTGAACGTCCTTGTATGACCTCGTCCTCCGACCAACTATGCTGTCCCTCCCCACCACCAACATCAATTTCATTTATACTTTGTGTTATTTTTCCTTACTAAGAGAACTATGTTATATTCCACCACTAAATAAATATACTTGTTACACTTTATGCCTTAACATTATCTATTCATTCACATCACTTATGCAACATTACTTTGTGAGAGGTAGGTGATGTTCACGGAAATAAATATATGAATAAAGTAAAAATTATTGCACTTGTTTTTCTCCCGCTTTATATTAATATTAAGTGCAACATGACAGAAAAAAGAATCTGGTATGAAACACTCACCCCACCTCTTTTTTATTTCAGTTAGTAAAATTTATTATAAACATTGGTAGATTTTATTTTTAAACTTGGTTATATTTACTTAGCCCTAAATACAGAAGTGTACACGTACCCAAGACAGGTAATAAATAAAGTGATTACACTGAAATCCACCAGAAAGCGCCCAATAACATCGAACCATCACAACATCTGAACTTGAACTTCACCTCAATAAGCCGTAACTTAAAAGAAAAAACAGTAGAGAAGACTTTTTTCAAAATAATTGTGAAAAATTGGCGAAAAATAAACCGTACTTTTTTAAGTTGTACTTCCCGCTTGATGGATTTTGAATAAAAATTTTCGTGTCAGTGTTACGATGACTTAATAACAGAATATCAAAGTTACCTGAGCTACCTAGGAATTTTCAGTTTTTAAAGACTGTTCAAGAAGACTCTCCTCACTTGTTCTACAACTATCTACGTATACTATTTCTTGGCAGTATTGATTTATGCATCAAGTCATAACACTATTCTGAAGAAATCTATTGCAATATAGGTGAAACATCGGTTTATAAGCGGTGTAGATCTAAAATGTTTTGTATGAAGATGGGGGGCCATAGAAGTCAAATTAAAAGGTCAGGTTTACAAAAATCTTTGCCTAATTCAAGGTGACCCCTCCCCAACCACCCAACTACCCTTAAAAGTCCATTTTTTCAGGGGAAAATGTTTCTAGTGAAATTGATATGTATAAATATTTTTTCAGTAAGCATTCTAAGTTTAATGTGAATTGATGCGACAATTTTTCAAGAAATTAACGGAAAAAAAACCAGAAACCTATAGTTTAAAGTTGCACTTCAGGTTAATCAATTTGCTTCAAATTTAGACTGTAGCAAGTGTTATATCTTCTTCTTCTTCCATTGGCTCTACGGTCCTTGAAGAACCTTGGCCTTCGAATTTGCTGCCAGGCGTCTCTATCATCCACTTTCCTTCTCCACTGCCTTACTTCCATCTCCAGATCCTCTTCTACATCCTGTAGCCATTTTAAACGGAGCCTTCCCCGCGGTCTTTTCCCTCCGGGATGCCCTTCATCGAGTCTCTTTGCCCCCAGACTGGCATCCATCCGGTGCAAATGCCCCAACCAGCGCAGTCTGCCTGTCTTTCCTGTGGCCACAAGATCATCGTCCCAGTAAAGCTCTCAGCAAGTCTTTTAACATAGATTAATATTGTGTAATTGTTAGAATCATATATAATATTCTGGGGGCAAGTTACCCTCCACCCCACCCAGAAGTCCCCAAAAAATCAAAATTTTTCTATAAAAATATTTCAAATAACAATAAATGATTTATCTGAATTGTTGTATGAAAAAGTTTAAAGAAAACAAAAAAAAATCGTTGGTGTCCTTTTGGACAAAATAAATCACACGAGAAACCAAAAATAAAACTTTTGAGTAAAGCCGCATTTCCGTTTAACTTCTTGTTAAACGGAATAATAAACGAGATCTTCATTTAATTCTTTTGAATATTTTTTTTCGCAATCAAGTAAACAAAGTCACGGACCAATGAAAACTGGATTTTCGAAAATTTGATAAGATTGCAATATTTCCTTTTAGAGCAATAAGAAAAGTAAAAGAAAAAAAAAAGTAGACTGGGAAAACTTAAGTTCGACGTCTCACTCACACACTCTCTCTCTTATATTATGGGAGTTGCTGTTTGGTACCACCAGGCGGAATGGTACGTACTTTCTCCCGTCCGTTTACTACTTTCCCCAACTTTATATCATTTTATATATATATATATACGTATATATAAACTTACAAGTATTTCTATTAAAAAGATTATATCATCTTCCTATTAAAGTTTCTCAACACTCTTCTATAATAGTCAAACCTAGATAATATAACATTGATAAGTATTATTTTGTTAGTATAAATAATTTGACTTTAATAGACAAAGATCTAGCAATCTTTGTGAAAAAGACTTGTATTTCTATTAATGAATTTGAAGAAATCCTTTAATAAGGGAACTTGAAAGGCTATTATTCCAAGGTATCATCTTTAAATCTATAAGCACTTTGTTTTATGTTTTAGGAAAGTTCCTTTATCGCCAACTTACAACGACTGACTATATATACTCTTCCCAATAATCACCTATGACGATCTGAACTTTCTTAAGAAGTGATTGTCCAAATTATTCTGACAAATTTTCTGCTGCTAGAAATGTTGACAGTTTTTACAATGAGTGGCCGCGCACTTGTTAACTATAAAAATAATTTATGTGAAGGTGAATCTCTTTCCAGTTTCATACATCAACGAATCACTGTAGGAACTGCGTTTAGTATTATCTGCTATGTGGATATAATGGAGTTGATGAGGAGAGAAATTGGGATTGATTAATTAGACGAGATATGAAGACACTGTTATAATATATCTACAAGTTACACAAACTGCACTGGACTTGTAATGATTTTATAGAATAAAGGGTGGGAGTAGAGATATGACACGATGCGATAATATGGTTGAATCTGATAGATTGATCTCTCACTGGCTTATATACAGGTTCTCCCCACTCTAGCCTGCTTAAGTCAGAGAGTACCGGAGAGAGTCTGTTTTCTCTCGGTCGGGCTTGTGTTCTCTCTCTTGCCGTTACATGGATATCAATTAAAAGTCGTTCCCGATGACCAGGATCCCGATATAAACGCCAAGCTAAGTGAGTAAGTGATCCGTCCGTTTCCCGTTACTGGAAATGAAAAAAAAAGATCAAGGCACTTAATTTGGAATTTCTAGTGGCGGGCATTGGACAGGAAGCAACAATTAGGATGGGTACATATTTAAACACCATAAATAATTAAAGAGGGAAATTGTAGATTTTTGTGCAGTTTTTTGTGAGTTGAGTATTTCAAATTTTTTACTTTCACTTATTATTTGCTAAGAACTATAGCCGAACGGGTAAAATTTGGAAATTCAGTTCCTGAGTTCCTTCCTTTTATCAGAATTAAACGCTGTAGTATTTGTCTTTTGTATTTGAAAGCACCGCTCAAAATAAAATATAGCCGCAAGTTTATATTTGTTATTCCGTTTGTGTATTACCATAGAAACCATCAGAGAATTATCTGTCGAAATTTCTCTATCAAAAATACCACTTTATTAAATGTATTTTCCAGATTTTTTTTCTTTGCAATTTTCTCAGAAAACCATTTCAACGGTTCATTTCAACATTGCTTGCATTTTCTAACCAACAGTTCGTTAAATTTAGAAACAAAAAAATAAAAACTGAAATTCTTATAAAATTCTGTTAAATTGCAAGGTTTTTTTTTTTCACATTCTATATATCAGCATATTTGTATTTGTCCATTTTCTTATGTAAACACATAAATTATAACCATGTATTTTCTTTAATAGGAAATGACAAAACATACGACTATTTTAAGAATTATCCTTCAATAAAGAAAAACCTTGTCATTAAAAAAAAGTCACAAGGAAGTACTAGAAAAGTGTAGTTAATTTAGTGGCATGGAATTTTCAACATTTTAAACACGTCAAGCTAAAAAATAACTTATACACAGAAGGGAATATTAACAATTTATAAAATAAATGACATAAATATAATTAAAAATATAAT
Organism: Triatoma infestans; assembly: GCA_011037195.1. NCBI lineage: Eukaryota > Metazoa > Arthropoda > Insecta > Hemiptera > Reduviidae > Triatoma > Triatoma infestans. The sequence goes on along the minus strand of JAAEAF010002764.1, from coordinate 54,488 downwards.
AAACTAAAAGGATTAATTAAACAGTAAAAGAATGGGAGATAAAAGTTTTGTTATAAATTGTTTGAATATACATAAATATAATATTATCACAAAAACTGATAATAAACATGTAATTATCTTAATGGAGGAGAAACATAATAGTTTATTTGTCAGTCAGTTTGGAATATAAATTGTAGTACAAAGGTCAAAACATAGATTGCCTTCTAGATGGTTTTAGACATGATTTTGATGGGAGAAATATCCTTCTTGTTATGTTATTATATCCATTGTTCGGGTCAAACTTCTAGATTAAATATATATAATATTAGTTTAAATTACTTGTTCAATTGTTTATTTTAATTATACATAAACATGGCTTTTGATATTTTAATGTGAATTCTGATTGTAAAAAAAATATGGCAGCTTATTTTTAAAGAAATAAATCTGGAGAATATTAATTAGAATAAACGATATAATTTTGTCAATCTGTTATTTCTTTTTCATTTTTTTAATTACTGTGATTAAAACTTATAGGAGGAAGTAATTGCGATTTTTTATCAAATTTAGTTTTTTAAATGAATATATATATGGGCGAGTGGGACGGGAGTTGGTGTAGTGGTTATGAGCATGAGCTAATAAGTGGGAGGTCCCCAGTTCGAGTCCCGCATATAACTGCTAAATTTTATATTGGTATGAAAAATGTTTATAGTAAATTTGGTGCTTCCGCCTCCGTCCATAGCGTGTGTCTGTGTGAACAAAATAAATTAAAAATGAAATTTCGCAGGAAGTTCAAATTTGATTATCATATAGGATCGCGAAAATAGGTATATAGATTTCTTTTAAGCTCGCTACTAACTAAAATTAATTCAAACTAAAACCTTACCACTTTTGGTATTTTATACGTCGTAGCATGCTTTTTGTTCCTGACCGGTTTTGGATTTTCATCCGAATATGAATACTATGAAGGATAAAATACCAGACGTTATCCAGCATTGCGGACCCATTCAATTATTCAACATACTATTGTTATTACAACCATTTTACCAGGAAACTTGATTTTTGAAAGGTGTTGATTAAAATTTCCACTACTCTGGCCATTTCAGCACAATATACTGAAATATGGTTTCACAATCTGTGCAATATTAAAGCAATTTAATTAAAAGTATTGCCAGAATTCCAGGTATGAATAGAATCGGTTAACCACATATGCAACTTTGCAGAGAATAGGTTTCTGAGAATGTAATTTACCTCCAACATTTACAATAAAGTTTAGAAGAAAACCTAATAATGCAGTTCCTAGGAGCACACCCAGTATCAATTTTCAATAGGGTTATATATCAGTTTAGTTAGAATAGACAACTAAATTTACAGAATACTACTGGAGCAGTTTTCATGAACTATGACCTTACTGAAATTTTTATTTTTGAGTTTAACATAAGCAAAGTCACACACACAAACTCGTTTAAAATATGTATTTTGATGAAAACCCAATTTACAAAAACAAAAAGAAATTATGATTATTAAACTACACTAGAAAATACCATCCATCAATATGTTCAGCGCGATATAAGTGACACAATTAACGACGAAATATGTATATAGGTTCTTAGCACGGACATTAATTAAGTGTTTCTAATGACAATTGATGCTGCAGCAATTACCTTGTCCCCACAGCAAAATAAGACTCAATTTTGTCGTTATTAATGTAAATGATTAATTAAGGTTTAGCTGCAATTTCAATCTGTTTTTTGTTTAATTTCACGATAAATAATATAACGATCAGGAAGTGATTTTTACTGATTCACTATCTTGTTATTTTTAGGCAAAAAACAAGAAGAACAAACACTAAAAATTTGTGTTTAAAAAAGTAAAAGTAAATATAGTTTTAATCAACAAACAATTTCAACAAACAATTCTGTGGCAAAGATTTTCAAATTTATTAAAAATAATGGATTGTTAATCTAAAGCAAATAATATTATTATGCATATATTATTACAATAATTTAAGAAATATAATAAAAAAATAAATTCCATTTTTATCTATTTATCAAAAAGGTTCGCCATCATTGTACTACATATTTATTTTTTTGTATATTCATTTACGGTGTTATCAGTATTATGATAACAAAAATGCAATTAAAAAATGCACAACAATAAGAACAAGTAAATAAATACAATATGATTAATATAACATAACATAATCTACAGTACATAATATACATTTGCGACATTGTTTGGAATTACATATTTTGTCATTCATTTAAATATTTTTTTTGTTGCTACATTTTTACTTTTTGTCGTGAAACTACAAGTTTGTCATTATTAATAAATTTGTCATTCTATGAATATTTTGCTTTGATTTGTTCATAATACTTATTTTATCGGACCGACAAATGGCACCCAAAAACAAAAAAATTGATAAGAATAATTCTTCTTAGAGAGTAAGTGAAAATAAGTACATACAATTATTTTTTGTAGAAAGTAATTTGAAATTTTGTAAGAAAATTGTTATGAGTTAGAAAGTAAAGCAAACAAGAAAGTCTTTTCGTTTCTTTCGTGCAACTTCAATGAACTTCAATGGAATGCGGAAGTAATTAATTACTAATTGTAATTAAAAACAAAAAATGGATAACTTGTGCCTAATTATTTACAAAAAAAATAAGTAAATAATAAACAAACGGTATATATATTTTTTTCATATATCATATTGATTATGTATGTAAACATGAAAATAAATAAATAAAACTACGCTAAAGAAGGTGAATTACAAAAGAGAATTCTGATTTCACCAATTCTACAATATGGAGTTAAATACTGACAACACAACGTCACCAACACAATAAGTACGAACTCCTTCTCTGTGTTTAGGATTGCGAACAACTTATTCTGAATTACTGTAAACATTCTTATAGAGGTCTATTATCTCCTCACTCTCACTCGCTGTCTCTCTCTTGCTTAATAAAAACACTCTTTTATTCAGTCTATTGAGGTTTGAGAAGGAGTAGGCAGAGGGCACTACTGTCAGTGTTTGAGCGGCCAATGGTGAGGGGGTGAGGAGAGGCTCAGAGGTTGGTAGTGAGTGAAGCGGTGACCCAGTTAATGTTTACCAACTAGTTAGATATTACCCACTATGTTAAGTCCTTGACCAAAATCTTTTTTGAACACACACAATACAAACACATCCAAAAAAAAAAAAAATTATGAGCACATAAAAAGCTCGGAGCTTATTTTATTTTTTATTTTTATATTTTTATTAAAGTTCACAACTTATTATTATTCCAAAATGGTTGACAGTTATACTTTTTCTATGATATGTCCTTTATGCCCTAATAAATCGATTTAAATTCCATTTCTAAAATTCTAGTAATTATGACGCTTTTAAAGCTTCCTATTACAGCTTTTCCTTTTGATAGAATGTTGGGGACTTTTGTTTTCGAACATACTTACAAGACCTCTCTCAAGCATCCACCTAAGGTTGGATCCCTTTACTGGGCATTGTGGTTTAAGAAGACGCTATTTTGTAATAGGGCTCATGCCAGACCCCTTTTTATAGGTTTTGTGACACCCATCCATCTTATGTAAGATTGCTTAGGTTCTGAGGAAATTAGGTCAGAAGGTTTGGTGGAATAACCATAACAGGTTTATGGTAATTTCCCTTTAAGGTATAATCCGATTCGTTTAGACTGTGGTGAATCTTAGATGGGTTAGACCCGGGTCTGGATTCTAGACTCCACACCAGTTTTTTTTATTCTTTGGAATAGCTATATGGGCCCAATGGGCTTTAGGCAGTTTAGGGTTCGAGTAATGTTTATAAAATAAAGTAGTAAAGCATATAATATTTTTCAGATGGACTTAACATCCAAGTTGTCGTAGTCGGAGGTGGATAGCATACATATTGGAAGAAACAATCCATTCTGAAGCGTAGCACATACTAACCAATTTTGGCACTTCTTAAACATATTTAATTGTCACCAGTATATATGAAATAATAAAATCTGTGAATGTTCTAGGCAGGGATATATTATCCTCGTCTCAATTGACCTGCTAGATATCCAGGCTTTTAAACCTTCCGTGAATGATAGCATTGCAGTCTATCAAGAAGTGTACGGAATCTCCTCCAAATCGCCACAGAATTTGCAAGTGCTATCATCACTTTCTAGGCCTAGCTACGTAAGTTGCTCAATGAGTGTACAATGCCCAGTAAGGAAACCAGCCAACATAGGAAGCCTATTTCTATTTCTGTTCAAACTGCACGGCTTTGACCAATCTAGTCTTAACCTGTCTCAATTCTGGTAGCGTCTCCAGAGCAATGCTTTCTTGACTTCGTTCTCTTGAATTCGCCTTTGGCCTCTGAGTGTCTAATTCTTGGACCATTCACTCGTTAGGAGTCCTCGACCTCTATGTACTTATACTACGATGGCAAGCTCTTTACTAGCTAGTCAGAGCGGATTTCTCGCTCCCCTATCTTTTGGCATTTAACATCGAAGAGACATAGTTAGTAGACTATAAGAAATTTCGAAATAACAGTTTTTAGGACAGTTAAGAAACCTTTAAAAATGAATTTTATCGCAATGAATATTTTATCACAGGTAGCTGCTGTAGCACATTTGGCAACCCAGCAATTAAACAGTTTTGCCCTCCTAAGATAGAAACTAATTTGAAATAATTAGCATAGTAAAAAAAAAAAAGGTCAGGCACAAAAATAGCCACGGTAAGTACCATGTACGAAGCAGTAAATTATACGTCATATAATTTCCAAGAAAATTAATGAGTCACAATTGGTGCACAATTGGAAATATCCACCAATTGTATTCATTTTACAACCATGAGAACATTCTTATATTAAATCTACTGGAATGAAATGTCTATTTTCTTTTTTAACAATTAATTATATTTAAATAAAAAATTAAAAAAAAAAATGAAAAGTCATTAAAATTCAGAGAAAATAGAACTAAAAGAATTAATTTGTTTATATGTTTATATTTATAATTATGATTAGATAGCAGGAAATCAGAATGTTATATAAAATTGAAAATTTCACTTCCTTGAGATTTATTTTAATAAAGATTCTTGATTAATTAACAAAAATGATTCCGGTTTAAACATAATTAGCCCATAATAATTAACGGGAAATGCTTAGTTTTTTGATTGATGGGAATCAAGTAGAATTAAAAAGTGAATAGTTGTACCGATCTTTATTTAAGAAATATTGTAAAAGAAAAACATTCGTGTGTGAAAACACTCACACAATCTTTCTACTTAATCCAGTGCTCAAACATTAATAATTGACACATTTTATAGTTTGTGTACCAAATTTATGACATCGTCGAAACTGAAACAAACCTGTACCCAGGAAAGCGCCCTTCCGGTTTTTATTAATTTTTGTCCTTGAAACTCGGATTTTTGGCCATCTCTTTTCATTTCTATGTCATTTTGTTTGGCTCAAAGAATTGTAGAATCACCTATGATTAGCACTTTCGAGAAAAAAACATAACCCCAACCCCCCATAAAAGTGCCCTTAAATGATTTTCGCAGAGAATGTTTAAATAAAAGTTGTAGATCTTTATATGTTTAGTTTATATAAGTAGTCTCAAGGAAATCGTCGGAGACATTTTTGAGAAAATCGCTCAAAAACGTGTATAATCATTTACTCTAAGTGGTAATGATCCGATTTTTTTGAAACTCGGAATTTCAACAACATATTCAATTCTAATCATCATTATTTAGGTGATAGAATTGTTTGATAAACCGAAATAGATGAAACTAACCCCACCTAACACTTTAGATGAAAATCTAACCCCACCCCACCCCATAACTGCCGTTAAATGAATTTTCCCGCAGAAATGTTTCAAATAAAAGTTGTAGCTCTTTGTATGTGTAGTTGATATACAAAGTTTGAAGAAAATCGTCGGAGCCATTTTTGAGAAAAACGCAAAAAAGTAAAAAAACCAAGAAGTAAAGTGATACTTCCGGTTGAGGAATTTTGACAAGTTTCAACTTTCTCCGGTTTTTCGTTTTTGAGCTATGCTGTTCATACACACACAGACCATTTGCTAAAAACCACTTTTTTGGGCTCAGGGGACCGCGAAACGAATATTTCCTGTGAAAACTCGATATCGAAAATTTGACACGATTACAATACTTCCTCTTACTAGGAGTAAGAGAAAGTAATATTTGAATAGTAATTAATAATTACGACAGTAAAGAGGTAATTTATTTATTTATTTTTTTTTTATAGGTACAGATTCGGATTCGGGTTTTAACCCACACAAGTGAAAGTGATTTATGCTAATTATTATTCTTTTTTGCTGAACCAGAATGTTTTCTGAGGAAATTGAAAGGAAGATTATAAAAGAAAATCAGGCTAATTTAACTATATTTTTTACGTTTTCTAATATTTAATTCATGTTATATTGATTTAAGTTTCTTCAATAGTATCAATAGATTTGAATGATCTTAAAATTTGACTAAACGAATGGTGGCAACTTTAAAGTAAGTAATTAATGCCATTTACTAGTGCTAAAGGCCATCATTCTACACGAACTTGATGAATCATATTGTATTACTGATGGGAACCGAAACTAGTCACAACTTGTCAAAAGAAGCATCATGCTATTACAGAAAAAAATCCTAGCTGCGGTTACTTTTATCATATATAAGTTTTTTAAGCAAGTTTTAAAGAGAAATAAGTAGACGATTGTTAAGATTAATGTAACTTATATTTTGTTAAAATATGAATCTCACTGAAGTTGTTTTGATAGAATATTAAAACGAGAACGTCATCTGAAGTTTTTAGGAAAATATAGGCATATATTTCATAATATTACCGATATTTTAAGTGAATTTACACGAAATCTTGAAGAAACAAGAAGGCTTTCTAAAAATTTAAGAACAAAAATAAAACTGACTTCGAAGTATACAAATATCCAGATAGAAACAAAAACCTGTACTTACCCAAAATCAGATGAAGTTTAGCATCAGTTTGGAAAGCATAATGCAGTGTAACTAGAAATGGTGATTGGCGAACAGCTTCCAATACTTGGCGTTCAGTTTTTGTATGTTCTGTGGTCTTTTTCTTCTGTACTATAGTGGCTTTCTTCAGCACTTTCATGGCGTATAGACGACCAGCATCTTTACCGCCACGTTTACGCACTAAAAACACTTTACCATAGGCTGTAACATAAAAAAAAAAGGAGAAAAAAATATTAGAAAGTTTTGATAATAAAAACATCATCGATCAATCAATCAAGGTATATTCAAGTTTTTTAAGAATATAAAGCAACCATTGAATAAATAAGAAAGTGTAATGAAACATTTTATCTGTTCTTTACTAACGAAAAACAAATAAAATAAAACAGGTCTTTTAGGTGTCACATACAAACAAACATAGATTTCTAACAGCTGAATCTTTAAGGATTAAAAGTATTTTTTAATCTCTACAGATTGCCGCTGAAATTGCTATGTATATATATATTAAAGTAATGTAAAAATTCTAGAAATTAAAGCTTTGTTTTAACATATTTAAAAATCAATTTAACAATAAATGAAATATCAGAAAACATAATATAATTTTGCGTAACTTTAATCTAATATCCTACAATCTTTCTGAAGTTAACGTGAACAATAAATAACATTCTCTTAGATGTTAAACCTTCACATGGTTCCACAGTTTTTATATCGTTTGTTTTTTTTTTTTTGAAAGTTTTAGCTGGGTAGAAAAAATATATTAAACTCGAGAGAAAAGGCCTTTTACAAGTATCGTTCAGTTGCTGTTTGTGCTGAACTGAGTGTGTAAAAAGGCACTTTACTCTCTTGTCAGATAAATTTCAATTTCATTTGTTTGTTTTTTTCAAATTGCAAAATTTTTTCAATATATTTGTTGCCATTAATATTGTTACACGAATTGTGAACGATGAATACATTAGACACAATAAGGGTAGTTTTTAGAAATAAGCCCCTTTACCTTCACAACTTCCCAAAATAAAAATAAAAGCCGTCATTCTTTAGAAAAACGTTCCAATAAAAGAGATCGATTTCCTGTACAGTTAGTAGAGCATGTTTAAAAAAAAAAAAATTATCATGAAAGCCTTACATCCGGGAAAATAGCGGAAAAACAAATTTAGTAAAAGTAGGTTTTTTTTTCAATAAATAAGATATTCTATAAATATTTACACGGTAGTGCTTCAACCACTTTTGAAAATGTATTTTCCGATGTAAATACTCAGTTTCATACAATTGTAAATATTTTTACATTACGGAAACTAAAAAAGAATAATAATATTAATTAATTAGAGATAATGCAATAAATAATTGTTTCTCCAAGAAAATTGGATATATTGAAATTAATTCAATAAATTAATAATATAATTAATTCATCGAATTAATTATATTATTATAATCAAACCTGGTAACATTAATAGTAATAATAATCAAGATTTAATTTCATTTAATTCAAGATAAATAGCAATAAAGGACGGAGGGAAAATGGGGAGACTAAAAAGCCAAAATGATTAATGAATTTTAAGTGAATGTTATTTAAAAATAGACATAAAGAACAGAATATGAGGAAGGGTAGGAAGGAGTTATTGCTACGGAGAAACAAGAGAGAACGACGATAAGATCACATATAGGAACTTATCTCTCTGGACTGTAACACGAATGGGGCAAACTTAAAACGATTAATAAACAAGTGATCATTCAACAGGTTCTTTCTTTTATTTATATTTTTTATATATAGTTAATAGTTTTAATTTAATTGAGTTTTAATTATAAGATATAATGTATCTATAAATGAACTATTAGCACAATAATTATGAACAATGGGTGGTCTGTTGTAGATTCAGTTCTGTATAAAGGTTCTGTATGAGGTGCAATTTTTAATGAAGGGTATGTTGAGTGATGAAGTACACGTCTCCGGACTAGTTTTGATAGAACAGGAAGGCTGAAAAATGATCGGTGCAAATGGAGCTTAATCTTACATCTAATTTCCCATAATGTTAAATATCGATAATAATATGAAAATGAAAATACTTGTTCAAATTGCTGAAACTCTACTTTTCGGAAGTTCTGTTCAACGATTATACTTTGTGAAATTTATCCTTACAATTAGTTCCCCAGAAACTTAGTCTTCACAACTATGCAACAAATTTAGGTAAAAATTCTGTTTAGGATAGGCTGAAGAGCCAATCCCCCCAAAGAATCTAATCTAAAGGGAGTTTATAATCATTTTTATCCTTTAGATGTAGTAAAGGCTGTTACCAACGCAAGATGCCATTAATAAGTCAGATACAATGGTAAATAAGGTGCCCGTATAATCTCCTCTGTCTAGCAATGTCAACAGCTGAACCATGCGTAACAAAAAAAAAAAAAGACAAGCTAATGCTTGAAAATTGAAAAATCGAGAGAAGTCACATGACAAAATGGTAGGAACAACATAACTTTTGAACAATGAAACAAGACAAAAATTATGATACTTGAAATGATAAAATGATTAAATATCACTTACAAATACTCTGGCAAAGTAGGATTTCAACCAAAGCTGAGCCGTATTATAGCGATAATACCATATAGCTTTAGTATTACCATTATTATCAGTTGGCACTAATCTCACAGAGATGTTATGTAACCTGTTCACAAAACAAAGCCTTCTCTACATCTAAAGAAGAATCAGCTGTGCCCTAAATAGAAGTATATTAAATATTGTAATAATATTTTAAATAATAAACAATGGCTAATCTGCGCGCGCAAAAGAAAGAAATAATAAACAAAAAAAATTATAAAATATCAAAAAAAACTTTCCATTATGAGAGTGCAGCCTTTTTTTAAAAGTTACCTACTTAATTTTTTAATTATTCGCTCATAATCTGTAAATTGTTAGTGAAATTATCGAATTAAATAGCCATTCATGCGATGGCATGAATACTTTGAGTAGATTACTAGATATGAAGAAGAGGGGGATATCTTTTACGAACTTCTCCCGCTAACATCTGATTATATCGCTTAAAGGCTATCGTTATCAATGCATCTCTGCGTTCCTTATTACTTTCTTGCTTTCTACAGGATTGCTTTTGTAGAATTTGTTAGGAAGAAATAAACCATCCATTTTCAAACGGATTGTTTGGAGATTATTTGGGGAATTGCAGCCACTTTAAAGAATAGATTTTTGAGTTTTGGGGAGGGGAGAATTTTTCCAAAAACAATTATAAAGTTATCCCATTAAATTTGGAATATGTTGAACTAAACAGAAATGAAACTAACGCACTTTTATATTGAACTTTTTCTCCGACATGATTGATTTCAGGTAGTTAGGTTACGTGATGATATTTGTGACTTTAAATTTCGAATGTTATATTAGGCATGGGCTTTGGTTTAAATTTATTGAACTCTCTTCTGGACTACAATATAATGTGAATTCACTGAGTCTTAGTAGATTTTGTCGCGCTAACATCTCTATGTGAAATCCAAAAGAGAAAAACTTTGAAGTTAATTGAAAAGTTTGTCACATGTATACATATCTGAAATGCAATTAATATATCTGAAAAAATTAGGCAATAGTAACCGTACATTTTACTGAAATGGCAAAAAGAAGTTTCCAAAAAAAAAAATCAATTTTTATTGCCAGCACAAAAATTCATTCAAATGAAAGTGAATAGGCCTTTAGTTTGTATTATTAAGTTTTAGTATGCGAAGTTTAAAAAAAAAAAAAAAAAAAGCTGGTGTGAAACACTCACACAACTTTCTCTTACTCCAGTTCTCAAAATTATAATTGACAAATTTTATAGTTTGTGTAGCAAATTTAATGAAATTCGACGAAACCTGAAAAAAAAAAAAACTGTTCAGTAAAAGTATACTTCCGGTTAACTAACTTCCTTGAAAGTAGGAGTTCTAGCCATCCATTTATTTCTTATTAATTTTGTTTGGATGATAAAATTGTATAATCAACTATGATAGCACTTTAGAGAAAAACGGTCCCCCCCTCCCCTAAAAGTGCCATTAAATGAATTTTCTTAGAGAAATGTTTTAAATAAAAGGTGTAGATCCTTTGTATGTTTAGTTTATATTCCATGTTTCAAGAAAATCATCGGAGCTATTTTTGAGAAAAACGCAAAAAAGTAAAAAAAAACAACTAGTAAAGTAGTACTTCCGGGTGAGTAATTTTGACAGATGACCCACTGTCAGAATGCATTGTATACCTTAAAAAAAAAAACGGGGAAAAAATTTTTCTCAAGTTGCAACTTTTCTACGGTTTTTCATTTTTTGAGCTATCCCTGTTCACATACATATCAGTACAATACACACACCAACACACACACCACACACCTTTGCTAAAAACCACTTTTTAGACTCAGGGACCTCAAAACGGATATTTCCGGTAAAAACTCGATATCGAAAATTTGACACTATTACAATACTTCCTCTTACTAGGAGTAAGAGAAAGTAAAAAAAAAAAAAATTGTTGCAACTATTATTCGAAAAAGTCGTAAAAAAACTAAAAAGAAAAAAAAGTGAAATCATACTTGGTTGATTGCATTATGACCGAAACGGATGCGTACTATTTAAGATATTTCAGCGAAATATTAAGAGTTTTTAGGTTGTTGCAAGTTTTTCGATGTTTCAGATTAGGTGAAAATACAATTTCAAAATTTTTTTAATGATTATGGTTGTAAGAGAAAGTTAAAAAAAAGAAAAAAGATTTTATGATTATATGATTTTTTTTATTATAAAATTAATATTTGAGAAGCTAAAAAATACATGTAATAATAATAAATAAAAAAAAAAACGCTAAGTATTAAAAGAGCTCATCGAGGTGAAAAAAGAAAAATTTTATCCCTCTGACTCTCAAAAAAAAAAGACAAGTCTATTAAAGCCATTAAAAACGGAAACTGCTGAAGGGGTCAACTACCTTTCTTCGACCCTAACAAAAAGTGAAAAAGTCAACAAAAAAAAGTTTATCTTTTAAAACGGATATAACTTTGAATTACATAAGTTCCTTTTGAAAAGAGAAACATCAATAAAATAAAAGTTTGAACTACAATCTTTCTAAAATTAAAAATTTCCCCGGGTTAATCTAGTCAACATGGAATTTATCTTTAATAAAATGATTGTCTTTATGTATGAATTGAATAATTAAATTTAAACTGCCTAATTCATCCAAAAACTGGAAAAAATATATATTATATATAAACAAAAAGAACCGTACAATTAATTTTAGTTAATTAAAATAAAATATGAAATTTAACTGATAATAAAAAAAAAACTAGCTATGACATTATCTGGAAAGTGATATAGTGTAAATAGGGTTATTCATAAAAATTATTTACAGAAAAATACAAATAGATACACTCGAGAAAGTATTGTGATAACTGTTTTCCTCAAATGTCAGTATAATTAACCAAATTCCCACGCTTTTTAGCTGTCCATAGAGTTGATATTTCGCTGAGTATTCATTTATTTATTTATTTTTTTTTAATTTTTGGAAAGCAATTTATTCCAAGCTCACAAATATTCATTATTATAATTTTGACGGATATTTTTATTAATCAATATTAATTAAAAATTTTTGACAGAATTTGACACAAACAAATAATATTAATTTGAATAGGAATTATAAATAGGCAAAGATTTACTTTTTGGAAAGAAATGGGGTATTTAGCGTGCCTTAAAACTTTTACTTATTTTATTTTCATTTATGTCAGAACTAGAACTTAGAAATTAAAAAAGAATAACTATGAATGTTGCGTTCTAATAATATTTCAATATTTATCTTCGTCGATATCAACTTCAAATAATATATGAGCTGAAACATAATATGAAATGACTAGTCAAGAAAATTCAATATACTTGTAAACACAATAAGAATTAGATGATAAGCAAAAAGGAGTGGCAAGTAAACTCAAATTTATGCATAGACCCGCCCTCCCAAGAAAGATCTATTAGGGCTCATGCGAACAAACTATCTTTAAAATTATCTAGTGATCCTTAAAATCGTAAAAAAAAAATAAAAAAAACTGAATGAAGTTAAGATTTGTTGAAGAAAGGGGGCAAGCATTTAAAAAATTAGCTGGTCTTTCAGATAAAAGTGATTTATAATATGATCGTCCGTATATCAAGTATAAAAAATTTTGTTGAAGTAGTTTTCAAGAAAATCGTGTACAACTGAAAAAAAAAAGAAAAAGCAATACATTGAATTAAATAGCATGCTTGACAGACTAATTAACTTCGGTTGTTTACCTAAATGGATTATTTACTAAGTTGTAACTAAGGAATGATCCGAATAAAATTATCTTACTGTAGCAAAGAGATAGTAAACAGTTTTTAATGAAGTCTAATAATGCTTACTGCCTTTTTAATAAAAATAATTCATGTAAACTAAATCTTAACTGGGAAAATAATGATGTTTTTGGTGTTCGTTACGACCGCTGCTGTATTCAATGTTGTAAATTGGATGTTGAGGTTCAGTCATACAAAAGAACTCTTTTTAAATTTCTACCGACGTATCGGCTAATTTATTGCCTTCTTCGGGGTTAGTGTTGATATCAACATTTGGTGATGGTATATCACAGGTTAAACTAAATTAATTAGGAATCCTAACTGAAAATTTTTACCTCGAAGAAGGCAATAAATTTGCCGAAACATCGGTTAGAAATTTAAAAAGAATTTTTTTGTATGACCGAGCCTCAACATCGAATGTACAACTGTGAAAATAATTCAAATAAATTTCACTTTAGGCCTGAGAAAAGTAAAATATAGGTAGCAAATTCCTTAGTTATACTTATCATAATAAGAGGTAGTAAAATGAAAAAGAAAGAGAGATTGTGTGTGTGTGTGAGAGAGAGAGAGAAAATACATTTCAAGAGTTTGAGTAGTGGGAGAAAATTGCCCGTTTAACAGTAATGGTATATTGTTGTTTTGTGGTTTTTCAAAAATGGTTAAAATTAATCCTCCAATTAAGGGTATTAACTACTCTATTAAAATTAACTACACAAAACCAATGCCTACCAACAAGTTTAAATTCTACTGTTTATTGTTTAAAAAAAATCAATTTTAAATACGAAGTTTTAATATTTTTAATTAATTTAACATCTAATTTAATTAATTTAAAATTGCCGAAAGAATAATGGATTCCTTTTTAATTAAAAAAAGAAAAGAAAAGACATTAAAAGGATAAAAAGAGAAAAAAGAAAAGGTGGTTTAATAAAAATTGTGTTATAATTTTGATAAAAATAAATATTTTATTAATTTATATAATGTATTTATTATATTTAATCTTTATTTATTTTTTTGTGGTATGTAGAAAATGTAAAGCAAATAATTCAGTGAGCAGAGAGAAGAGATACAGCACGTTGGTACGAGGTGAAATAGCTTCTCCCCTACTGGAGAGGTTATTGAACTTGCCCACCAAGTAATGTACCCATCATAATAAACCGTAATATTTTAGCAATATACATACACATATATATTTATTTATTAATTATTTTTATTATTATTATTATTATTATAAAATGGTATTGGAAAGAAATAAATTATAAATTCAATTATTTGTTTTAAGCGAATGAATATTCTTCCACAATAATTGGTATATAATAGATGGGATTTAATTTCTTTAATCTATTAAAGTATCTATTAAAGTACCACTTACTAGTTTAATTTATCTAAAAAGACTTAAGGCGAGTAGAGAAATTTGAAAGTTGTATTATGTGAACTTGCAAGTTTAAAGCAAGTATTATATGAACTTGGAAATGCTAGATATTAGATGTCTGTTTTGGGGGGGAATGTTTATGAAGCAAGTCCTCTGCTACTTTGAAGATCAGAGGTGGCTTCCTTTGATATCGATATTTTTACGTCATTAAAGCGCATAACAAATGAAGTATGTGTACCGTTGAGCTAGACTTTGCCGAAGTGGGTGCGCTAAACACAAATTCAATAATACAATTAAGGGAAAGTAAAACTGGGTATTAGGGACAATAATTGAACAACCTTTAGCAAATGATTCGCTAGAAAACAAAAAACAAAGAATACTAGTAGTAATAACAAAATAAACTAGAGAAAGACAAAACAAGCCCATAATAAATGAAAATGTAAAATGATGGAAAATACTTAGAGGGAAATTTTATAAAACAATGAAGAAATACTGTAATAAATAATGCTCTTAATCATTTAGAACAAAGAACCATATTCAACATGAGTTGGTTATATTATATAAATAAGTTGAAAAAACTTGAATTTCCGGATTGATGCTGCGTCAGTAGTTTGCTAGAAATCGACGTTTCATCCATATTGCAATGAGCCTCTTCAGGGTTGTTACAATTGAAAGCTAAACAACCCTGAAGAGGCCCATTGCAATATGGGCGAAACTTCGGTTTCTGTCAAATCGCTGAAGCGGTCTCAATCCCGGAAACTCAAGTGTTTTTCATGAAAATTGCCGCGGAAACCTAAAAAATAATCACACAAATAAGTTGTTTAATTTTTCAAGATACTCTATGATTAGTAGATTTTCCTTATTAGGGATAAAAAATATCAATTTGCTCAGGTAGACCGAATATGTAGATGAATTTGTTAGGGTATCAGTCCAGTTCATATTATTAGCCATCAACAAAACACTCTCTGATAAATAGGGTGGTCAACTTTTGGAAGAAGAGTGCATAAAAAAATGAATGATAATAAAATGGGCTTTTAAAGCTTGGGTCAATTTTGATAATATCAGGGATTAAATAAAGCTTATATAATCTTATAAAAAAAACACTTAGATCATTCAATATATTGTTATGAACCTACAGAAGAGTATTAGAATCAAAAGATATACTAAAAGGAAGGCAGATCCAATCAGATAAGCTATAAACACTCCGTATATTTTACTAGGCTAGGATTAGCCTATTCCCCCTGTATGACTTCACCACAGGCTTATGTGTAAAGGGCATATCTTTTCTTCTACCAGCTTATCAAAACCTGTATCTATCAATTTCTAAATGTTTTATATATATATTTTTTTAATATATCGTTTACTATTAAAATGAGTTAACTAAATATCTTTTATCATAATGAAGGACGACGCTGATTTGTTTCTATATTAACAAACAAACAAACAAACAAAAAGAGAATTTCATTTTAGTCATATTAAAAATCACAATTGAATTTATGAATTTTTATCAATATTATTTGGCAGAATTTTCAAGCATTAGAATTGGAAAGTGCATTACAGAATTCTGTATACATATGTATATATAAACTTGTATTGTGTAAGCTGGTCACATTTGTTGAAGATTTAGTATATTGAAGGATCGTGTCCAGAGACTTAACATTCTCACATCCTTCTGATACAACAACAGTCCACTTACAAACAACATTTGTATTACAATACACAGTAGATGTCAGTTTCTTTTCTTTTTTTATAGTTTTATTTCTTTTCTTCACGATGATCCTCCCTCCAATGCATCATTAAATGATGATCATGCAGGAGGAATATGAAGACATCTCTTGCCTATGTGTAGAAATAGTTTATAAATTCCTAATGGTGAAACTAAATAAAATCTATTGAAGCACTGTAATCGTTATATGAATCAACAGAAAGCAAAATATAAATCTGGGAAGCAGAATAGGTCATTTTTCAATGTTATTCTGTTTATATTAATGATATTTGAAAGTGTAAATACTGAAATACCTTACTAACGTTATTCTAATATAAGAGAATATATTTCTATATATAAGAGAGCCCTTATCTGTCTGGACCGTACTGTCAAAATGTAAGACAAAGAAAATGACTTATTCCCAGAATATTATTCATTCATTATTAAACAACTGGACAAATCGAAAAATAAACACACATTATGAAAAGTGAAAATTCAACTACCTATCTACGAGAATCTGTGTGTGTTGTTCTCTAACAAAGTAACATTTTTTGAATGCTTGGAAACTTGATCACTACAGGTTAAATCACTTGAGAAAATTTTCAAGTTTCGTAAATTTGTGGCAAACTCTTGAAGCCGTTTAAACTGAATAACTTACCAATTAATTTAATTAAGCTGGTTTTATACAGATGATAGAATAGTACTTAAATGACGAAGTGTCACCGCTCCCCTATAATCTCCAAAATAAATTTTCCCTACAATTATTTTACAAATTATTTTACCTAAATATGTATTTCTAGAATACAAAATATAATTAATGGATGCAGGATGAAAGTTGGCGAAGTGAAAAAACAAGCAACTTAGTAAGAAGAGAAGAGAGTATGAGGTTAGAGGTACCGATCGAGGCGTGATGATTGATATTTTTGGCGTGATCAATGGTAGAATGGTAGAATTGGCGTTTGTGAGTTGTTTGGATATGGCTAGTTAGAACTTTTGCTTGTTTTATCATTGATCTTTTCAAGGTAGATCTTGAGACTTGTTAACTCCTTAAAGTTGATCTGGTGACTGATCGTTCAGCCCAAACAGATGGTCAAATTTTTAATAAGTTTTTCCTACCAATTGAGGATGGAATTTGGGCTCCTTTGGTTGGAGACAGGGTGTACCTACCACATATTGAAGCTCATTTGCCAATACACTGGAGTCATGCCGACACGCATGGAGGATCAATAAGATTTTTATACGTATTTATAAAAAGTTCTATTTCAGAACAATAAAATGGCATTTATATATATATATAAAAAATTGCCATACTGATTTTTTACTCAGTACGGCTAATAACGGAACTTTTTATTCCAGCGTTTCTGTGGAGAATTTGCTAGCTTGATTCTATTACAAAAGTTAAAATAAAATATCGTGAATAATTAGAGAAAAAAAAAACGCCAGCCTATAGATCAATGGATGCTGATGGATTTTCACCGAAACCTTCGATTATTTAACGGATATCTTGGAAATAACTAAAGAAAATATCGTTTGAGCTTTTCCTGCGTTTCTTCCCTTTTAAGATATTATATTCGCATACTTGGTAATTGGATGTTTGTATACGGAGTGGCTACAAAGCTAAAAAAAAAAACCAATGCCACCTAAAAGAGCTATTTTGGCTCCCTAGGTGGTGGTGACAGTGTTTTTACCCTTTTAAGATATTATTTTCACATACTTGATAATTGGATGTTTGTATACGGAGTGGCTACAAAGCTAAAAAAAAAAACCAATGCCACCTAAAAGAGCTATTTTGGCTCCCTAGGTGGTGGTGACAGTGTTTTTACCCTTTTTTTTTCAAAATAAAGAGAACTTAAACTTAAAACATTGATTTTCGATAAAAACTTAATTAGACGATGGCCATCTTTCCTCTTACAGCCAAAGGAGAAAGTAGTACAATTTTTAATAATATATTCTTTGTCTGTAATGGCTGAAGGCTTAGGCCATAACTTAACCGTGAGAAAACACCTGGCTAAGCCTAATAAAATATTGAAATTTTATTAAAAATATAATCATTGAACTATAAGTATGCACGATGTAATCAATTTTTTTTTTTTAAATCAATTTATATTTGAATTTTATTTTATTATCAATCCATTTTGAATAAAAAATATTGAATTATTTAAACTAAATCGACTTTCCATTTTTTTATTCACGACTTAATTCCAACCAATACAATCTCTATTTAATATTTATAATAATAAAAAAATATATTCGACTAGATCCGTAGGTTTTTTTTTTTTAGCTTTCACTGGTTTTATATTTTAAATCCAGGTCAAACATATATACAAAAAATGGTGACTTTTAAAAGAAAATGTCACTTTATTGTTCTGATATAGAACTTTTTATAAATATAAATCATAATATATAATTTTTGGTTAAAAAAAAAAAAATTAGGTCAAGTTATTTTGTTTTATTTATTTTTTTGTTCACATAGATATATTGCTGAATTCATTTAAACTTTTTTAGGCTGACTTGGATAATTGGGCTCAATATTTTTTTAACAATATTGACAAATTTTCTTGAAACTTATGATTAATTTATTTTTTTCAGAGTTCTAACATAAATTTAGAATGGTGGGGATTACATCTTGGTAAAAAAAAAAAAAAAAAAAAAACCTTGGTATACGTATAATTAATTTGAATATAACTTTGTTGTAGTCCAGAGGAATGAGCACAATAATATTGGAAAGCACTCAAATTACATTTGAAATTTAAAGCCCATGAAATCTTCAGAATTGGTGGTAGATTTGCCAAAATTTTTACATTTCAAAAGTACAAGGTAAGGATAACCTATCTATCCTGAAGAATTAAAATTCCAAATGTACTAGTCAATATTTAGTAGTCTACAGTAGCTTTCAAAATCATTTTGTTGCCAGATTTCTTTTTTATTTTAAAAATAAAAGGTTAAACCATTTTCATACAGAAAAAACACAAAATTATTAGCCGGCAAAAAATAATAATAAAAATAATATAAAAAAAAAATAAAGGAATCAAAATGAAAATTTATTTCAAATAAAATAGGGATATTCCCAAAGATATAAATAAATATTTGCATTTATGAAAATAATTTGGAAAACAAAAAAAATGAATAAAAATGTGTTTAAAATTATAGAAAATATAATATTAAACAAAAGCTATAAAATAATAATGTTTTTCAGTTTTAAAATTAATTCTTCAATGGTCCATTATGCTGCAGAGCACACTATCTTTTTATGATAAAAATTTATCTCTGTTTAAATAGTCTGGGTTTTTTAAATTAATGATAGAGAAAACATACTAGTAATAATGAATTAGTTTGTACTCCTAATAAAAACAATATTTTTTTTTATATTATTACAGGAGAAATATTACCATTTTTATGGCCTTTAAACATCCATGGTAGTAATTACCTCGATTTATGGAATAATAAACGTTAATACACGAAATGTTTTAACAACATTTAAATTATTATAAGTTTTATAATGATAAATAGACAGGAAGTTCTTTTTTTTTTATTACGACATGCGCATTATTGTATTTTTTTTTTTTAATTTAAGGCATGTCAACATTTATGGTCATCGGTGGCCCAGAAGCCTTCTCAATGTACTGGCGTCCACCGGATAGTGTTTTCTCGCTAAGGCAGCACTGCCCATCCACCGAACAGTGAGCTGTAGAGGCTTCTAGGAAGAAAAATCTTAGGAGTAGCCACTGGACTCCAACCCGGGACCTTCGCTACTACGCGCTAATACTGAAAGTCCAAAGCGCTACTGACGCTGAGCTAATAATAATATATTTGATTTTATAATAATAATTCTAAATAAATTAAAAAAAAAACTCAAAATTTGTTTTATCAATAATCTTCTTAGATTTCAGGAAAATCTAATGATATAATATCTGAATGAATTATTTGTTTTCCAATTCTTTGGCGGTGAAAATTTTCGTAGATAAATTCTGATGGTATTATTATTTGTAAATTATCTACGCACTAAGAATAAATATTATAGAATGGAGTTTTTTTCCAGCACTGGCTCATAAGAGAATGTTACTGAGCATTTTCGTTTGAAGGCAATAAAATGAACTAGAAAAAAAACAAAACATGATTTTGTCTCTGTAAGTTAGCGCTTTTTACCCCTTTTACATAAAATGTGACCGAAACTCAAGCTTTCATTTAGTGCTTTTCTAACATAAAGGAGCCTAGCCCCTAAAAAATCTAATGAAAAGTATTATAAACTTAGCATTAATTAATTAATTAAACGTTTTGTTTAATTTTAACTTCAACAGGATGGAAGAATAATTAAGCAAAGAGATTATTAAGTAACGAAAATATTGATTTTTAATTATTATTACTTTATCATTAATTACTGCTCCACGTTATTTTATCAAATTCGTTTTAGGAAGGGGCGGAATTTGTGGTATAAAATTCCAAATGTTTTATGTTGTGGATTCAATGTTATTGGTTCTGTTTTCTGAGATTATAATGTAACCACTTCTACTAACTGCTTGGGTAAGTAGATACTTGCATCCTCTTTCCATCTCTATATTTATGTTAGAACAAATGAGTAAAATTTAAATTTAAAAGAAAGTTCGCCGTATGTAATTTTTTTAATATGAATAAGAGAATGTCGTATGTTTCACACCAGAATTTTATTTTTATCAATGAGTGTTTCTCAATCTGTTAAAGTGTTCATTATAACAAACAAAATTTACAGTACATTCTATCTTAAAGAAGTGGAACAATTTTTTTTTGTAATACAATAAACAACTTATCTAAGAATTACGAGTTTCAGATTGTTATAGGCACCCATCTGCTACCTATTTTCTTATTTTTAAATAGTAAGGGTTTAAAGAAGAAACAAAAAAAACCAACTGAAACTATTTCTTTTTATCGTTGACAGACGTTGTTAAGATATTTTAGTAGTTGTTTAGGGGCGTATCCTAGGGAAAAAAAAAGTGAGTACTATCTGTCTGTGTGGAAGCGGCAGTGTTGTTCATATATATTTGTGTGTGTATATGGTGGTAAGAGAGAAGTAACTGGGCGACACAAGTCCATCATATCATTCTTCTACAGTATCTTTTCACTTCTTCTCTTTAGTTCTGTATATTCCTCTCTCACGTCTCACTAAATACAATTTCTCTTCTATACTACAACTCGTTACGATCACTCTCTCTCTCTCATACACACACTCAGATCGCCCGTCCATTCTCCAGGAGCTACTCTAGAAAACAACACACAACCCAAATAGTCTGTCTGTCGCCAACCCACTCTACTACTGCAAGCCACATAATTTTTATTGACTATGTAGTATTTTCTTTTTTCTCTCTTTAACTTTGTTTCCACCATACTAAAGACTGGCACGTGGTATCTATAAATAAAAGAATTTTATTTTTCTATTTTTTTTTTTTTTTTAATAAAGGAAAAGCCAATAAAATAATTTTTATATAAATAAACTGAAGAAATCTCTTTATTAAAAAATATCATTAAGGCTGAAATCACTGAAGGGGGGGGAAATTCAATGAAATATAGCAAGAATGTTCCCCAAAATTAACCGCCATACACTCCGCAATTTATTTCAATTCAAACTTATAAAAAAGTAAATCGTTAAATAAAGAAAATTATGTGCTTCAAGCTACATTGTGAATGTTTTTTATATATAAAAGAAATACATTTTCCCAAACTAATCTTTTTAAACAAAAGTTATCGCTCTTTTTTTTTATGATTAGCTGATATATATACTAAGATTAAAGAAAATCGTTAGAATAGTTTTCGAGAAAATTCTGAAAAGCTAAAAAAAACGAACAAAAAACAAACGAAATACCAAGTTCCAAGCGTTCAACAATTTGCCGTTTTTGAATTATGTTAACAACAACACAAACATATAATATGTACGTATATATACGAGTATATATATATGCACAGACAAACAAACATTGATTTCTATCTTAAAACTTTTGAATCTAAATATTAATTACAATTTAATATTTTGTAAATGACAAATAATCTTAATACATATATGAAAGGATAATGAAGATTGGTAACACTACAAACTTAATTACCTATTTAGTACTGTAAGCGTTAAATGTTGATAAATTGTTAATTGAAGGGTGTTAAAATAATGATAGAATCATTAAACACCGGTTGGACTAATCATGTTGTTATTTAACATGTGTGTATATATATATCATCAATTCTATTTGTATATGTTAACTAATCATGATCGTAGCTAAAGATTGGAGTACGAAGTAGTTGATTACCTCTCTTGCAAGTTAGAAAACTAGTAATTTTCAGTATGGTCACTTGATAAAAGAAATGAATTTGTCGCTTTTAAATTCTACATTCCCCCCAAACTGTTGGGAGAATTTTTTATTATTTTATTATTAAAAAGATCATGTTTCCCAATTTTGCCAATAACCAATGTAAAATATGCCCTTCAGAATGCTTGTGAAAAACACAGGGAACTGGAATAAACAATTAAACAGAAACTTGACTGAAAAATCTCTGAAGACTGGCTTCAGTTGAAAATGAAATCTTAAGATAAATTATTTAAGCCCGTCTCGCATAAAAGTTAAAAATATATAAATAATATTAATAAGCTGAGAATATATAAAAACAAGTGAATTTCTGCTAAAGCTCATTATGCAATATTGTATAGAATTATATAATACTAAAGGTCACCCCATTTAGCAAGTAATAAACAAGGTAAATAGCAATAGAATAAAACGCAAAATATTAACTTTTATTATTTTTTTTCTTTAAATATAAAGTGAAACAAAAGACGATTTTGATATTAAAAAAAAAAAAAAAATTGTTCACCCAATTATAATATGAATACGTCAATAATTGCTCAAAATCTGTCTTAGGAGAGCACTACTAAGTGGGCCAATTTATAAAGAATACAACAATTAGAAACAAGTTTAATTGATACATTATCTTTAACATGGAATTTTAAACATGATTTATTGACGTCAATATTATTTTGGTGGTAGAACATAAACTATACTCATTTGGAGTGCAGCTTGATCTCCAAGATTTCCCTAAAAATCAATTCTGTTAGAAAAAAGTTTCAAATAAAAGTGATACTCTGTATTTGTACATAGTATTATAACCAATTTAATGAAATTCATGTTTTTATGGAGAAAATCCCAGAAAACTGCAAAAAAAAAAAACGGTTCAGTAAATAATACGACTCACTTCCGGTCATAAGAGTTTTTTTCATAACTCTGAATTTTCGCAACATATTCAATTCTAATTAATATTATTTAAATGAAATAATCATTTAATAAATTCAATTAGGACTTTAGAGGAAAATATAACCGCTTCCCTCCCGTAAAGCCGAAATGCATTTTTCCCAGAGAAATATTTCAAATAAAAGTTGTAAATATGTATAAAAAGTTTAAAGAAAATCGTTAGAACCATTTTCGATAAACATCGCAAGAATGTCTAAAAACAAAACAAAAAATTAGTAAAATGATACTTCCTTTTGTGGATTTTTGACAGATATGTCAGATCGCAGATGATGACGGAATGTCAAGTATTGAACTTAAAGAGAAAACAAAATTCCCAACAACACTAGCACCTACAAAATATTTACTGTATGTACAAAGTTTAAAAACAAAAAATTATCGAGGCAAACTGAAAAACCTCAAAAATCCAAACAATAAAATGGTACTTCCGGGTTGATACGATTTTTTTGTGACCAAAACCTTATTGTTGCATCCCTTGATATTATCATCAAATTTCAAAGTATATTTTGTGAAATATTTTTCGTGTTTGATTTATGGCTGATCACACACAGCATAAACCAATAGATAATAAAAATACAGTTTTTTCTTTGTGGGGGGCGGGGAAGGGCTGTTGCTGCATTAAAAGGAAAATATTAATAGTAAATAAAAAATCAAATAAAAAATGAGCATGATTCAATATGAAACATGATAATAATGAAAGGAACAACAATATCCTCATGATTTTGTAAAAAATGTAAAAATAACCAATATAAAAGAGCACAAAGTTCTCATGTAATTTGTGAACTGTTTAGTAACAATCTATCTGTATAATCTCAGTGGTAACATTTATAAAACCTATCTTTAAATATTTAACTATGTCATGAATAAAAAAGTTCTAGGTGAATATTTTAAGAATCATTTTATCTAAATATCTAGCAGAACTTCAATTTTTTTTGTTTATCTGTTTTTTAATTTTTAGAGAAGCCAAACATTTGAAATAAAAAAAGTGCCTGTCTCTCTCTATCTATAGTTCTAAAATTGTTCACTCTCTGATAAATAAATAATTAATAACAATAAAAAAATCTCGATAAAAATTGAGGAAGATCGAATAAATGATCGAATGAAAGGAAGAAAGAGAACTTTGTACTTTACCGATTGCTGGCTCCTCACTTTATTAACAATAGATAGGTCAAAACTGTTGTAAGCCCCCCCACGGAGAGAATCAAACCTCCTCCATAAGCTCGCATCAAAAATGAGAGCGCCAGTCCACTAACACTGAAATTATACGTATTTAAAAACAAAAAATTTGTGTGAATTACTCACACGGATTTTCACTTTCGGGGCACTTGTTATAAATTCTATTTGACAAAATTTTTTTTCAAACTCGAGGGAATTACTCTTGTTGGTTTGTAAAAGATGTGACATCTAAAGTTTTTGCTGAATTTGGTTAAATTGTATATGGTGTAATGACATAGCAATGTCAAGCGGTTTCAGCCAGCCGCTACCTTCACAAAATATAACAAAAAGAAAGAATAATTTATAACTAGTGGCCTCAGCCGGCTGCTGCCTTTTTCAATACAAGCTCCGATAAAAACCCTTTTTTATTGAACAGAAGCCATCTGGCAGATTCAAGGCTACCGGTCTTTGAAAAATCACCGATGGGCGACCAAATCTGGCCACTGACCTAACCAAGGTCGCACGCTACGAGAGATGTCTTAGTGTGAGAATTACTTACACACCTGACAGTGTGTGAGTAATACTAATATAAACTTCGTTCCACTGGAGGTGGGGATCATTTATCATTCATCATTCATCGATCATAATTATTACACCAGTAACATCAGTATATCAGTATTATCATTACATCAGCAGTTATACTTGAGTTCAGAGCGCGTCCCTATATAAGGTCAAACTTATAATTATTTCATACTTGTGCATATTAGTTATTTATTTTAATCATTTTAAATTATTTGTTATTTAACTCTTAAAATTATTTTCTTTTACTTTATCAATTCATATTAATTGTAGTTACCATTTCGCTCATTCAAATTATTGTAAAAATATAATCTATTTTTGTAAAATCAGTGTTTAGTATTTCGAGTCTAAAATCTATAAACTAACTTCATACCTCAGGAATCACGTCAATTGATTCCACTACAATGGCAACGCTGTGTCATAAAACTAGTAAAACACTAACAGGATTTTAAACTAAGCCAACTTGTAGATTCCCCCCCCCCCAAACTCCTAAATCAATTTTTCCTGGAAAATAAAGTCATTCACTTTTTCAAACTCAGGGGACCTCAAAACGTGTATTTTCGGTGAAAATTCCTTATTGAATATTTGACATGAACGCAATATCTCGATCTTACAGCAGTAAATGAAGAAAGTAATAGGTCAAACTAAACCAAAATTAATTTGAAGAATTTAATGGATGTTTATACAAATTAAAATTAATGTATACACCAAAAAAAAAATAATCGTGTTAAAAATGAAACTAGGTTATTAAAAAAAAGTAGAAAAAAAAAAAAATTAAATAAAGATATACTAATAATAACAATGATAAATAAATACGACCCAGTTTTTTTATATTTATTTAAGTTTTGATGTTTTCAGTCAAGTCAGTTTTCTTTATAATCTTATAACTTTGTCAAGTTTAGTATACGAAGTAAAGTTTCTTTTTTTATAAAAGTGCCAATAACTTTCTTTTATTTATTTATTTTTTTTTTAACAAAGTTTATTCCTTCATCTGACCCCTATAAAAGTGTTTTATACAGGTTCCCAAAGGAAGATACTTAGAATTTATTTTTATTTAAATATTATTATCCTTTTATCAGTAATATTATTTTTGAAATAGGTGTTTTATAAAAGACTGTGAAAAGACAGGTCAATATGAAATTTTTATTAGGGAAAGGATATTATTGCTTTATGTGGCTCAATTATTTTTTAAACAAGCTGCACTGGCAATAAACGGACAGAATAATCTATGCAAATTTTATATCAACATTGAATAGTATGTTTTATTATGTTTTTTTTTTAAGTAACTGATATTTGGAGAGGCTAAGGGGGGAAATGAACGATCATAGTGAAAAATTTATAACTCTATTTTGGCTTCTGTATGCTATCATCTGCCAATAATTGATGGGAAAAAACTAGCTCTGTCTTTTCAAATATAATCACGATCAATTCAACTATTATCTAATTAGATTCATATAACACCCTAGTTACCAATTTGGATGGAATATTTTCAATAATGGCTGATGGATTTTGCAGACTACAATATACATAATATATATCAATTGAAGGAAATTTATACAACGTTCTGTTATAAGGGTAATAACAGTGTCTCTATGCTTGTGAATATTATAATAATGTTATTGTAATACCAATTATTTTGTCTTCATGAACAAAGTAGAAAGTGGATCACAGGTTATAAGAAGTTATCAATAAACAAATAATGAATTATTGCTCACAAGAAAAACTACTTTACTAAACTGGGTAGACTCTACAGGGAATACTGGAAGCAAGTAATATCCTTCCTAGAAAATAGGGTAAGAGCACAAAGTAGTGTGTGAGAGAGAGAGAGAGAGATAGAGAGACAAGGCCACGCGAGAAGAAAATATAAATAAAAGCTATAACAAAAAAATAAAATAAAAATTCAACAATGATAAAAGAAAATAATTTTGTAATTCCCAAAAATTTTCAATAAAGTTATTTACAAAAATATGCGTATAAATAGTTAATTTTTACTTTCTCTTACTCCTAGTAAGAGGAAGTATTAAAATCATATCAAATTTTCGACATCGAGTTTTCATCGGAAATATCCGTTTTGAGGTTCCCTGAGTCCAAAAAAGTGGTCTGTGCGTGCGTGTGCGTGAGTGCGTGTGTGTGTACGTGGACAGTATAAATCAAAAACGAAAAACCGTAGAAAGTTCAAACTTGATATTTTGTTTAGGTATCACCATGGGATCGGACAGTAGGTCAGCGGTCAAAATTCCTCTACCGGAAGAGCCATTTTACAAAATGTTTTTTTCACTTCTTTCCATTTTTTTCCAAAATGACTCCAACGAATTTGTTTAAACTTGGTGTGTATCAACTACATATACAAAGATCTACAATTTTTATTTAAAATGCAATTAAGGGCACTTTTAGGGGAAGGGGCCGGTGGATTGTCCTCTAAAGTGCCATTTCAGTTTATTACACAATTCTATCAGGTAAATAATGTTAATTAGAATTAAATACGTTGTTGAAATTCCAAGTTTAAAGAAAATCAGAACACCGGAAGTGAGTTTTTACTGAAAAATATTTTTCATTTTTCTGGTATTTTTTTTTCCTTCTTTGGAATTTTTTCAAAAATGGCTTAGACGATTTTCTTCAAACATGCTATATCAATTACACATACGAAGATCTAGAACTTTTATTTTATACATTTCTCTGGGGAAATTCATTTAAGGCGCACTTTTGGAGGAGGGGTGGGGTTAGGTTTTCCTCTAAAGTGTTATCATAGTTGATCATACAATTCTACCATCCAAACAAAATTAATTAGAAATAAATAGATGGCCAAAATTCCAAGTTTTAAGGAAAATTAGTAAGCCGGAAGTGCGCTTTTATTGACCTGTATTTTTCAGTTTTCGACGAACTCTAAAGAATTTCATCAAATTTGGTGCACAAACTATAAAATTTGTCAATTACAATTTTGAAAACTGGAGTAAGAGAAAGTTGTGTGAGTGTTTCGTACTAGATTTTTTTTTTATAGTACGCGAATCGAATAAGACATAATCAGTTTTGTACTTGTTCAATCTAAACTGTTAGATAAAAAATACTGTTTCCCCAGAATACCTCAAAAAATCCATTTTACCAGGAAATACGTATGTTCAAAATAAAAGTGATACGTATTTATGCGTGAACAGCGTAAACAAAGTTTAGAGAAAATCGAGTAAAACGGAAGAAGAAAAAAAAAAACATTCAGTAATTTACACTTCCGGTTAATGGATTTCGAACGAAACTTTCGTGTCAGATGTGGTGATAGTATCTGAGCAGAACCAAATTTGAGTTTAGTGCGATTTTTTTTTTTTTTTTTTAATTTTTGTTTGTTCACAAACACACATACCAACCATTCGCTAAAAAAAATTTTTTTTCGTACTCAAGGGACTTCCTCAAAACATGTATTTCCCGTGAAAACTCAATTTCAAAAATTTGATACGATCGCAATACTTCCTCTTCTTACTAAAGAACAAGAAAAAGGAAAAATCAGGAAAAGGAAATAAAGTAGTAAATAAAGTTATTTATGTTGTAAAGTTTTATTTACACACTTAGTGAACTTCTTTGTAATTAAAATTACATTTTTATATAAGTTACAAATCTCTAGGATTTACTGAATAAACCCTAAAATAAATCGATACTAGTTAGAATAGAATTTTATCAACTTCAAAGGATTTCCATATTTGGAAAAACACTTTCCCCATGAATTGCAAAAAAAAATGGGGTGAAACATTCACTCAATTTTCTCTCACTGCAACTGTCATAATTCTAAGAGACGAATTTTCTTGAAAGTTGGAAATTTTTGGACTAAATAAACATTTAAAATAATATATATAGAACAGTTGCTTTCAATTATATTAAATAGAAACTTTCACATATATAATGAATTGGCACTTTAGAAGGCAGTGTGATATCAGCAGCATCCTTCCCAAAATCATGATATAATCCTCCCAAAAGACGGTATTCATCTCCCAATCTCAAGCTGGAGGAGAACAAGATCCGTCTATTTCAATCCCTAGGAAATATGAAAGGAGAAGTAGGGGAAGTTTTCTACAGAATATATAAGGTCTAGTTACACCCAAACTAGATCTACAACTCAGTGATTTTACAAACACAGTCTTCAAGAAAACATGACCATCACCAATACTTGCCAGTTCAGTCTATCATTAGTGTACATTTCTCTTCTAAATTTTTCGTCTGTTCCTTTTTTTTTTAAACTCGTAATTGTTAAAGGAACATTTAATATTTAACGCAAGAATACTTTCTACAACCATACGGATAAATTTGAATTTGTAAGTGTAAAAATGTCACATTATCTTTGCGAATAAAATAACTATGTATTTCGTAATTTATGATGAATAAATTTCATATTTATCAATTCCAAGTAAATTTTGAAGTTTCATATATACACTTTCTAATATTGTTAGAATAATCGAAAAAAAAAAATAGATAAAATTATATAAAAATAAGGATAAAAATCACTGCTCGTGGAGGGAATAAAGATTATAGTAAAGAAATGCTTTTTGAATGTTCCGTACTAGATCGTCGCATAAAAATCCTTTAATACTAAGGCAAGCACTATTCAGAGCATACAAATAGATGATAGGCCTTCATCATTTCTATCGAACTTTCCCCCCGCTCGTACAACATTTGGCCACTCATCCTTCCACAAGTTCCTGTTACAATCTTTTTTCTTTTTTTTAAAGGGGGCAAAACCATCACTCACCATGTTACCTGTCCGCCATTCATCTAGTCTTCCTTCCATCCCACTCTCCGTAATACAACCTCTAGAATTTCACACTTAGGCGCCTTCACAACAACAACAACATATACGCACACACATATAGTCCAACCTATTTTCTACATATCTATACACTCTCTTTACAACTTTTATAATAATACCGGCCTTCTACTCTGGTCGTTCGTTCCCTCTTGGTTTGGATATCACTGTAATGTACAAGCAACACGCACACTTACATGGTATGACCCACTAAACTATTACAATTTATTCACAAACCATATCTGAAAAGTATGTGTACACAATTCCCGTGTAAAATTGAATAATAATTTAAATAAAAAAGTTGCACACTTTTTACTTTCTCTTACTCCTATAGTAAGAGGAAATATTGTAATTGTGTCAAATTTTCGATATGGAGTTTTCACCGGAAATATCCGTTTTGAAGACCCCTGAATCCAAAAAAAGTGGTTTTTAGAAAATGGTCTATATATTATAAATGTGTGTGTGTGTGTTTGTGAACAGCATAGCTCAAAAACGAAAAATAGTACAAAAAGAAAGTTCAAACTTGATATTCCGTTTAGTTATTACCATGGGATCCGACAGTAGGTCATCTGTCAAAATTCCTCAACTGGAAGTACCACTTTACTGAATTTTTTTTTCACTTTTTTTGCAATTTACTCAAAAATGGCTCCGACGATTTTCTTCAAACTTGAAATATCAACTAAACATACAGAGATCTACAACTTTTATTTAAAACATTTCTTTGGAAAAATTCATTTAAGGGCACTTTCGTGGGAGTGGTGGGGTTAGGTTTTCCGCTAAAGTACTATTTCAGTTTACTATACAATTCTGTCACCTAAATAATATTAATGAGAATTAATTAAATGTGTTGTTGAAATTCCGAGTTTGAAAAAAATACTCGGATGACCGGAAGTACGTTTTTACTAAAATGTATTTTTCAGTTTCCTTGTATTTATTTCCTCCAAAAACAGCTCCAACGATTTTCTTTAAATTATAAATGTGAACTACACATATAAAGAACTACAACTTTTATTTGAAACATTTCTTCTGGTAAAGTAATTTAAGGTGGCTTTTGGGGGAGGGATGGGGTTTCGTTTTACTCTTAAGTGCTATCATAGTTGATTATAACAATTCTACCAGCCAAACAAAATTAATTAGAAATAAATAGATTGCCAAAATTCCAAGTTTTAAGAAAATTAGTAAACCGGAACTGCGCCTTTACTGAACACTTTTTTTTTGTTCAGTTTTCGACGAATTTCAACGATCTCCGACGAATTTCATTAAATTTGGTATACTAACTATAAAATTTCTCAATAATAATTTTGGAAACTGGAGTAAGAGAAGGTTGTGTATGTGTTTCACACCAGATTTTTTTTTTTTTTATTTAAGGCGCGTCAACATCTATAGTCATTGGCGCCCGGAGCCTTCTCAGTGCACTGCCGGCCTCTGGACAGCATTCTCTCGCTATAGATAATACTGCCAATTACCGGCTGTTAAATAGATAACAACTAATTATTATTATTATTATTTTTTTTTAAATAAATGTTCTTGAGCAACAGGGTGGAAGTAACGAATGTTTGTTTTGCTTAAAGTGAAATTATATATATATATATATACAGACTCTGTAGAGGCTATACAAGTCATGAATAGCCTTGATAAGTGAATTTGAATGCACAAAAAAATATTGCCTTAATAAAACAATAAAAATAACAATGCAATAAACAAACAAAATATTAGCTATAATCATGTCCTATAAAATCATTCAATTGTTGACATTGGAGAGAGAAGAAAGACAGTTAGATAGAGTGAGAGTGACTTTATGAGTGGTGGGGGATGGGGAACTGAAGGACTAATGAAAAACCAAGCAGAAATATACGAAACAAATCATTTCTTATAGTACAACATTGCACATTATCATAATAAACTACGGATCCGATTAGTTCCGATGGAACATTTTTCACTAATATTAAAAACCTCCTCGAAATTCACTGTAGGTTACATTTCAACATAATTGGGTCGATTTATCTATATACCGCAAAAAAAAAATAAAAAATGAAAATTTCGCAATGCGGCTATGTCGTCAGAATAAAAACATTGAACAAAGACAAATATTATCTATTTTTTTTTTTTTTATAACCTTAAGGATTGTTATTTGACGATATCGTCAACCACGAAATTATTTTTTTTTTGTTTTTCTTATTATTTTTTATATATTTTTTTGCCAAGGTTGAAATAAAATTACTAACTACAATAATAAAATAACTAGTAAAAGCTTTTACAGTTATTCTGAACAATTTTTTACAAAATAAAGTCAAAATAAATATAATTTATTCTTGTTTAGGCACCAAACTGATGTTTCTGTATTGTATGGAAGTCGTTTAATTTTTAATTCTCTTGCGCAGTTTTTTTTATTTCTTTCTCTTACAAATAATACTAAGAGGAAGTATGCCAGTTTTTCGAAATTGAGTTTTCACCGGAAATACACGTTTTGAGGTCCCTTGAGTTCAAAAGAATGATTTTGAGAAAATGGTCTTATGTGTGTAGGTGTGTGCGAAAAGAATATCTCAAAAAGCTGCAGGAAACTCAAACTTGGTCTTCCGTTTAGGTATTACTCGAAGGTTACAAGCAAAATCCATCAACCGGAAGTGCCACTTTACCAAATAGTTTTTACAGTTTTTCATTTTTCTGCGATTTCCAGTTTTTTGAATTATGCCGACCACAGAAGACTCAGATACACACGCACACATTCCATTTCTAAAAACCACTTTTTCGGACTAGGGGAGGGTCCTCAAAACAAGTATTTATGGAAAAACTAATTTTTGAAAAATTTGACACATCGCTATACTTCCGCTTACTAGAGGAGTAACAGGAAGTATAAATATTTATATATCGAGTAAAAAATACAATATATTATAATATATGAGAATATTATTTTTTATAATTACATAGTTTGTTTACAGATTAAACAGTGTGCCCATATGGGGCTTACGTGGTAGAAATAAAACTGTATCAACATTATATATATATATATATTTGTAGTTATATTTATTTAACTTTATTAATAAACTATGCGAGAGCAGGGTTTTAATTCTAATTTCATGACCAAATGGGCTTTCCTTTATCAAGAGAATAAGAACAGTAGTTTGTGCAAATAAAAAAAGAAAAGAAAAAACTAAAAACAGTCCGACCTCCCACTAGCGAGTGAGTTGACATGCGACCAAGTAATATTATAAAACTAATACTAGAGGCTAACCCTCTCCCACTGTACAATGCGCGGAGGGAAGGATGTCTGTGACAATATACCCACATGCTTGGTAAACCACATTTTAACCTCCTGCCGAGCTAAAAACCCACTATTTAGCTAGGCCCTTGTATTCTATTATGGCTTCTGTACTAGGTCGCTGAAAAGAATTCTCTCGGTATAACAAAAATGATTATTTCATTTAAAAACACATCTATCTAAATATAATATGAAAGGAATCGACCATTAAATAAAAAGATATATAAGTATACAATTTTTTTTTTTCTTATTACTTCCTTTTACTCTTACTAAAAGGTACTGAGGTCATGTAATAAAATTTTCAAAACACTGTACTCACCGGAAATGAAAAACAATGTTTTTTAGCAAAAGATCTGTAATGACTTAGATGTATGATTGTCTATGTCAAAATCAAAATAATCGCATAAGCTCATTTTTTTTTTGTTATTTTAAAAGTGCGTCAACATCTATGGTCACTGCTGGCGCCCGGAGCCTTTCTCAGTACACTGCCGGCCTCCGGACAGTGTTCTCTCGATACAGACAATATTGTCCTTCACCAGACACTGTGAGCTGAAAAGCAGCGTGAAAAAATCTAAGCCTAGCACAGCTGGACTCGAACACGGATCCTCCGCATGGGAGCCCAGTAGGGCAACCACTTAGTTGCACAAGTGATGCATCGCATCTAACACGCAAGTTTTCAGTGAAAAGTCCAGTTTTTCGCGATTTTCTCGAAAATGATTCCAACAATTTTTCCTTACTGTTCGCGCAAACACACGCATACATTTACACAAAGACTTCTCACTAAAAAAATTCCAGGAGGAAATTTGGGGGGGGGTGTTCTAGGAAGGAATTTGCAACATTAAGGCTACTATTAAAAGTGCCATTTCAGTAACAAAGTCTACTTGGAAAAATAAAAAAAATAGTTTAACCGGAAATGCGTCTAAACAAAATAGATTTCTGAATTTTTCGTACGTTTTCCGGAAATTCACACAAATACACTTTTTTCATATTTTTGCAGTCATTAGAATATTAAAAGAAAAAAATGTTATTGAATCCAGTCGGTTTAATAAAAATATTTCAAATTATATATATACAATTACAGAGATCGAAGTTAAATTAACATTAATTTTAATAACAGAATGTAAACTATTTGTTGTCTACAATTATAGAAAAAGATAAACAAAGTTATTAAAGAAGTTTGTAAAAGATGTAGAGTTATAATACATTAATTTAAATTAAATAAGTTTTCAAATCACTTTTCAGTACTTATTAAAGGAACTAATAAGTGAATGTCTTTAAAGGCAATGAACTTGTTCTTTTATAAAACTTGGTTTAAAAAGAAATACTAATAGAATTCCATGTAACGACATTCTAAACCTGTTAAAATACTTTATACAATCACCAATTAATACTTACAACCTTTTCAAATCAATCAGTTATTGTACAGAAAATTATTATTTACTTATATAATTTTTTAATATCTTTTTAAAGTATGTGCAAATACTCATTTTCGGGTAATATAAACATTTTAGTATTAAATATGTAACGAAACCAATAATAGTTCTATTATGAACTGCATCAAGGCGCCATCATTGAGCGTCAAAAGCACATCAACTACGCAGTACAACCTCATTCACGCCGACTACAAGTACTAGTGAATGAACTTCAATTTTTATAGCCACTAATCTAAAAACTGTTTCTATTGGTACCAGAAATTAAAGAAAAGCCAATCAGAGGTTAA
Organism: Triatoma infestans; assembly: GCA_011037195.1. Taxonomy (NCBI): domain Eukaryota; kingdom Metazoa; phylum Arthropoda; class Insecta; order Hemiptera; family Reduviidae; genus Triatoma; species Triatoma infestans. The sequence continues at coordinate 19,411 of JAAEAF010002764.1, read as the reverse complement.
AAGTGAATAACCAGGTAAACTTTAAAGAGTGAAGGATTAGTGGCTACATCAACATCAACCTTGAAAGTTTCACCTACCTAGCCAGTCTAGCTTAAAGCAAGAGTTCTAAGAAGTCATATCAACTCCTGTAGCGAGCACAACAGCTCTGCCTTTCTCCGTTCAATCACTCTACGAATAATCATCGTCACTCATCGTTCGGTCACTCTATCCTTACTAAATAAATTCGTTAAAACTGTGTGCTTAATACCCAGTTGGTGTATTAATCAATTCGCCAACTGTAATCAATCTCACCCTGCTATCATCACAAACATTAATGTTTGTTTAAAATTATCACATTCCAGCTATGCCAGCACAGTAATTAAAGATTTCTCCTTTCTTTTGTTTTTTCTTTTTAAATAGCATGGAGAGAACATTTTCCTTAGGGACCGGCCACTTCTTCATGGATTTTTGCCGTATGCTAGCTTTTAAAAACATGTACTACATTTTTCATACATACATCCAACACTGGTGACTTACACGCTACATTTCAGGCCTGCAGAAGTAGTTAATGTCTGCTACGACACATATTTGGGATTAGTAAATTCACATGTTCACTACCATATCCATTCAATTCCATCGACACATCACAGTTGTCTATCTAAAATATACATTAACAGAGAAACAGGGAAGCTAAAGTGCATACTTTAATATGATAGCACATACAAACTCGCACGATATGTATATATCACTTGAACATTTTTAATGACAATATTTTCAGAATCATGGAATTATGCAAGAATTACTCCAACCTAATTAACTGTAAAACCCAACTTTACTTTACTTGCTAAGAATTCCAAGATACCCAGAAAAACTTCAGAAATGCTTTTGTAAAAAGTGTGAAAACTCAAATGTTGCGAAATTAAATGCAACAATCAAATCAAAATGAAACGAAAACAAGCCAATAATTTAAATATTAATTGAGAACACTTTTTTTTTTTTAAACAAAACCAAATTAAATTTTCATAATAATTATATAATCCAAAAATATGGTAGCGTGAAGTTATGAAATTATTAATAATAAATAGAAATAAATACATTGAAAAACAAATAAAAATGCCCATTGATTCAACGAATTATATAAAGAGAGACAAATGTAGTGGAAAATTTATTGATAAATTTGGTCCAATTATAATGTTTATTTATAACACAAACATTTATTCCCATATAGTTTCGCCATTTTTGAATGGATTTATTAATAATTCATTTATTGTTAATAAGATTACTTTCTCTTTCAGCTGTAAACAGGAAGTAATACGATCGCATCAAATTTTCAAAAATGCGCTTTTACCGTAAAATACTTTTTTCTGAAAGTTCTCGAAAAATGAATAATGATGTTCACAATCGGGTAAAAAAAATCGCGGAAAACTCAAAACTTGATATTTCTTTGGGGAATCACCAGGAAATCCGACAGGAAGTTATTAGTCAAAATCTCTCAACCGGAAGTAGCACTTTATTGAGTAAATTTTTTAAATCTCTTGTGATTTTTTTTTTTATACGACTTTCTTTGAAATGGTTTTCAAATCTACAGGAAACACCACATTATGATGTTCTTTGAACTTTGTTTGTATACAAATTACACATATTTATTGGGGCGGGCGGTTCTGTCAATTTAATTTGAAATATATTTCTGGTAAAACTATTTTAGAGGTTTACTGGGAAAGTGTTGACGCTAGGCTTTTATCTAAAGTACTTACGTTACAGTTGTTTTCTTTAAAGACTTTTTTTGAATGTTCTTTATAGTTGTAACAGCATACATAATATTAATGAAAATTAAATATATATCGAATTTGAAGAAAATTAGAATTTTCTGAAGGAACTGCAAATTTCCTGACCGGATTTTTTTTTTTTAAATTTCTCTTTGGTTAGAGAAATTATTATAATCGTGTCAAATTTTCGATATCTAATTTTCACTAGAAATATCTGTTTTGAGGTCCTATGAGTTCAAAAAAGTGGTTTTGAGCAATTGGTCTGTGACAGCATATCTCAACAATGAAAAATCGCAGAATGTACAAACTTAATTATTTCCTTAAAGGGCTACCACCTACCAGGACACCTCGGGATAGGCTTTTCATAAAAATCATTTAACCGGTAGTGCCACTTTACTGAATGTTTTTTCTACATAGTTTTTTGTGATTTTCTCAGAAAATAACTCCATGATTTTCTTTAAACTTTATATATCAGCAACACATGCAAAAAGCTATAACTTTTATTTGAAACAGAGATAGGGTTATGTTTTCCTGTAATGTGCTATCATAATTTAAGAGATATTTTCCGTGATAGCCTGCCTTGTTTTTGTGTTCATCGACTGGTTTCGGGCGTTCGCCCATCATCAGGATGTTTTTGTCAAAACAGTGTGATAACATAGACTTGCACAGAGCAAATTCAGTTAATATACAATACAAGTCTATGTTATCAACTGTTTTGACAAAAACATCTGATGTTGGGGGTGAACATCCGAAAACAGTCGATGATCACAAAAAGAAGCTGGGCTATCACGGAAAATATCACTGATGCTTTCCAACTCTGTAAAACCAACCACAACAATACGTACAATTCTACCATCTAAGCAAAATTATTTAGAAATAAATAGATTGCCCAAAATTACGAGTTTCCAAGAAAATTAATAAACCGGAAATGCGTTTTTATTGAACAGTTTTTGCGATCCAATTTATTTTCTCCACCCAACGTATTTCATTAAATTTGTTATACTAACTATAAAATTTGTTTGTTTCACACAATTTTCTTTCTTTTTTTTATAGTTTCCCCCAATTTTGGTCATAAGATACCAATGGTTTTCATTAAACTATTGATAACTACTTTATCTGAATATAATAATATTAAAGGGTAGAAAATAACATTTCAGGTTTAAAAAAAATTGCCATTTAAAGCTATGAGAATTGTGAATAGGAGAAAGTTATGGTAGCATATTTTACACAAGCATCTTGTCTTTCTTTTATGATTAATAAATTCAGTAAAACTAATATACGTATATTGTCTACATGAATTGCATTTTAATGCAGTGCTAAAGAATTTCCCCCTGCAGTCTTCAGTTATTATTAAATTAAACGTAATATTATTTTTAAGTAAATAACTGCATGTAAATAATGACGTTAACAAATAATATATTTTTGACCTATTTTTGTTTTGTTTTTTTTAACTTCAAATTAACACAAAATTATTGAAACAAAAACAGGATAATCAGGTTTCTTTTATTCACTAGGTGTTGACTTTTTCACAAAACTATTTCACAACATTGTTTTCAAATGCAAAATATTATAATATCTTTTTATATATTTTATAATAATATTCTTCTTCTTCTTTCCAAATCACAGACACGTGTATATTTTAGTAATATAAACAAACATAATGACGTTGGCAAAGTTCTAAGGGGGAAAGTTTTAAGTCAACTTGTTTTTTGAGAATATGCCAAAAAATCTTAAATCTGTTTTTTAATTCATAGAATAAAAAAACCAAGAGACAACGCAAGTTATAATGTTAAATTTATTGATGCAATTATCCAATATTTCTGTTGTTTTTTTTTTCCTTTTTTTAGGGAAAGTTTCATTAAAAAAAAAAAAAAATCAAATTAAATTAAATGATTCAAAAAAATTAATATAATTCTCCTTCAAAAGAGATAAATATATGAATGTATTCAAATGAATTGTGTAACAAACACAAGTAATTTAAAACAAGAAATGTCTTTTAGGATTTCACCTTTTAAAAATTATATATTCAACAATTTTTCTTTTAAATATAAATATAAATTAATTAAAGTTCAAAGAAAATAACATTATATATTTCAGACACAATTATATGTCAATGTTTTTTTTTTTTTTCCAAAGAATAAATGTTATTATTATTTATTTAAATATTCCTTCTTTCCTTTTGCAGGTTGCATTTCATCACTTTTGCAATGCTTTAATTTTTTAATTAGAATTTTGTATTTAATTTTGTATTTAACTTTTTATCTTGTAAACAAGTGTAGATAGATTCTGCAGCGTATAATTGGTCACAGTAATCAGTCAAGATCATTTAAGACACTTGATTGATTGCTTGCATTCGGAAGACAGAATCAATGGATTTTGAGGAAAAACTATGACTAAGAAGATTAATACTCATTGTATATCGTTGTAAAATCAGTAATTACGTATTACCAATTTTCTACAGGATTTGATAGAACATTTGTATCTCATTAACAATTATTCAGATGCTTATTTCAGTATTATTTTTGATCTTGGGTGTTTCTATTCATCCTATACATAGGAAATATCCTGCAACACCCCAACTCTTTACTACTATTGTACTCTTACTCTAATACTATTTCCACTATCTAAGCGGATGACACCACAAACCCCTCTCAAAATCCTGAACTCACTTTCATTGCTCACTTTTCTTCAATACAGTTCCATCCTGACGTCCTGACGTCAACCCATTCGTCCCCCCCCCCCTCCAAAACACTCAAATATCATTTTCCAGACAAAAGTTCAAAAAAAAAAAAAAATTATAGGCCTATATGTTGCACAAACCTACAAAGTTTAATGAACATCATTGAAACAGTTTTCCTTTGAAGAAAAAAAAAAAATCATGAAATTCTGGAAATTAGAGAAATGGTACTTCCAGTTTTAGAATTTCAAACGAAACTTTTTCTTAATAGACACCCAAATGGAATATACGTAAAGTTTGAATTTTTTGGGGATATTTAAGTTTTGGTAAATTGTTTATACATAACAATTTACTAATCACAAAATTTTCATGCTCAGGTATCCATAAAAATGTATTTCTGGTTAAAATTTCAAAACAAGATCGTAATACTTCCTGTTACAGTATTTAAGAGGAAATAAAAAAAAAAGATATGAAGAATAAAAGTAATTTACAATATTTTTATTAAGCAAGGAATAACGAAATACCAAACTGGGTACATTTAGTAAATTAAAAAAAGTAAAAAAAAAAAAAAAAAAAAAAAAAGCCTATCGATAAAAAGAGAACATGATGTTTTATTAGAAATACGGAGCAAACATCTGTGTTTGGCAGGGCCATATTTAATATTAAATAACTGTATGTAGATAAGGTTCCTTGCGTTAAATTTATTTAACACTTTTTTTTATTTATTTATTTTCTTTATTAAATTCTATAGTAAATAATGCATGAATAAAAGTTCTCTATTTTATATAAAAAAAAAATGCTCTATTTTGTTTCTTTTTAATGTTAAAAATAAAATAACTAAAAAAAACTATATATAGAATTTATTTATTGATAGTTTATATACTGTGTATATAAAGTTAAATATAGCTATAAAGTAAAGTACAAGTTTCTAGTGCAATATTTATTATTATTACAGTGTATTATATTAAGTATAATGGATCACAGAATGTAAAGGTTGTAATAGCAATCTCTTATATCCTCTATTGATCTGCGATACAGTTACAATATGTCTGAAGTGTTATACATGGTTATTTTACTGTTTATATTCCCTTATCACTCTCTCTCTCTCTATCAGTGTCCTTATAAAATATTACTTTCCACATTAAATTACAAATATTATGCTCATTAATAAATGTTTATATTAAAATATTCCAGTTTGTTAATTTGATTAGCTTTTTTTTTTACTTCTTTCTTAACTTTTTTACTTTTCCTAATTAGGAAATAGTATTGCGATTGTGTCAAATTTTCTAAAATTAAGTTTTCAACAGGAAATACATGTTTTGAGGTCCCGTGAGTCCGAAAAAGTGGTTTTTAGAAAATGGTCTGTGTGTGTAAGTGTTGCATGTATGTCGACAGTTTAACTCAAAAACGAAAAAATTGCAACAAGTTTAAACTTTAACTTCCATTTTTTGCTATCACCAAAGAATCTGACAGGAAGTTATCTGTCAAAAATTCCTCAACCGGAAGTATCACTCTATTGAGTGGATTTTTTTTTTTTTTTTTAAAGTTTCAGTTCTCTAAATTTGTGTTAACAATTAACTAGTTAAATTTATAAGAATGTGATCTACACTGGAAAGAAAACTATTGTTAATAACTTGTTAACATTTTATTAACAATTAAAGTACATTAAAGTTAAATGTTAATTTTAAATTAAATGAAATTCATTGAGAATTGTCGTTTTTGTTCGAAACAGGATTCACTGTTACCTGGAACATCACATCGTACTAATATTAGGAGTTAAGATTTACTTTGATCTTGTTAAATGTATTGCGGTGAAGAATTCCCATCCATGCTACTTAACCGTCTACATATGACTAAAATCTCTAATACATTTTGCCTTTGATAAATAATCATCAAGGAAACATTGCTGTTTTGCGTGGAAAAACGCTTCATTGAGTATAAATAGTAAATTTACATTAGATGAAGAATCTATCAATGCTAAAGTTGAAATAGATATTTCGAAAGAATTACTCTTTAGAAAGCTAAATCCATTGCGACCAAAAAGATCTATCCAGTCGTCTGTAAAGTATTAAAATGTGTTTCACTTTCGGTACACTAAAACTAATTATGTTTATATATCTACTTATGACTGAAAACAGTAGTATTTTGTATGAGTGTTGAGGGACTGTCAGTGTAAGTTTTGTTAGACCAACCATAGGAACGCCAACATCACTGAAGAAGGATTTAGTGCACTACCTCTTTCAGGGATAGCTGATATTTATTTAAATACGGTCAATGTATCGACTGAATCGAAGAAAGCTGCTGAATACAAGATGGCGAAAAGTGAAAAGCGTTTGCAAAGAACAGCAATAGTTAGCAGAAGATTAACATATAATTAAGATTCAACATTCAAGATTGGGAAAGAAAAATAATCTTATTGATTCTTCTTCTTTTTCTTGATCCTCAAGATTTCACTTGAGGAAAATATGGGTTAAAAATAGGTTACAAAGCTAAGCCTCCCGCTGTTCAGTAAACTACCACCATGTAAGAAAAAACAAAAAAACTTGACGAGAATAATGGTTATTTATTAATTAGTGAGTAACGTAATGTTTTTTTACACTCTAGTCCTAGTTTTGACCATGTTTGCGCAGCGAGTATATAAAAAAAAAATTGAAAAAGGAGCAAATCCTGAAAACGTGCTTTAATCATAGTCAAACACGACTTCTTTAATGCTTGCACTATTTGATTTAAACACAAATCCGTTGGTATTTGGAATTTATATTGTAATTGTGTTCTACTATTCGCATATTGCCGCTAGAAGTCATGCTAGATTTATGTTGAATAATATTACTTTTCTTCACTTGTGAGAAAAAGTAATGGCTGCTGTATTTTTACTTTTTGCCACTTCGTAATTAAAAGTATAATTTCACTCACTATTTTTGATAATTATCGCATTATTACATGAATGCAGAAAAAATAATATATAAAACAAACGAGAGAACACTGTCCGGAGGCCGGCAGGGCACTGAGAAGTCTCGTTGACGCGCCTTAAATTAAAAATAAATTATTTCCTCTTTTGACAATAAAAAATAAAAATATGTTTAATATATTATGAGAAAGAATTGGAATTTAATTTTGTACTTCCGGTATATAAATAATTTCATAAATTCAGCCAATCTAACTACAGTGACGATTACGTTTTGAAAAAATATTTGTAAACACAAAGTTTTTACAAAATAATAAAGTAAAGAATGAAAAGAATTTGTCTATTTAAAAGATAATTGTTGGTGATTGTACGTACTGGAAAACAAGCATATTATAATACTGCAGATGCTGAACAATGTTTAGCCATAGTGGTAGGTTGCAGTAGAACAGGTTCTTTCTACATACGAGATGTAACACCTCACCAACTATCTTTAACAACTTCACATGAAAAGAAAAGAAAAGTATGAGGATTCTTCTCTTTTTCTCAATATTATACAATGCAATGAGTTAATTAAAATTTTAAGTTAAATAGTAACACAATTTTCTTAAATGCTATGAAAATACGGTTTATATTTTATATAGATGGTTATGAAGAGAAATTATTTGTGGAATGTGAAATACTCATCTGACTTTCACTACAGCTGACACTAGTTTCCGAATTCCTGTTGGGGAATTTTTAACTGTCAAATTTGTAAACAAGTGTCGGCACTACACTGAAGTGACACACTTAAAATAAAAGTTCACAATTGAGCTTCCTCCCTTAAAGGACACCTTTATAAATCAAATTTTTTCTCTAGGAAATGTTTGAAATAAAAGTGAAACATCTCTCCTTTAATGGAAACAAAAAAAAAAATATCCTAGAAGCCAGTTTTGAATAATTGCGTAAACAAAAAATTAAAAAAAAAAACAAATCAGTAGAAAATTAAAAAGAAAATCATTAGAAATTATGAATTAAAAGAAAAATTTGTTCATTGGTTGATGAGCATGAAAAATCATCAATAAAAACGGTCTGATTTTTTTTATTTTGGGACAGATCTAAAATTTTGTTGCTTCTTAGGGTCTTCACAGGAAAATTTTGTTTATTGACGAATAATTTTTAGCATTAAAGAATAATTTAAATGAGAGAACTTCTCATTTACGTAGTAATACACTAAATAAGATATATTGTGAACAGTCAGTGATTCAAATAATTAATTTTGTATCAATTAAGTTTTATATACCTGCAAATAAATTATTCAATCACCAAAATGATAGTGTATACTGTGTGTAAGCTTTTTATGTATGCAGTTTGGGATGGCGGATGTAAAGGGAACCAAAGCAGAGAGAGAGAGAGAGAGGGAAACAAATTTGCCAGATTAGAGTGGAAGACTCTGTATATATACAGCTGCGCTAGCCCTAGAAGGGACAGTTTATACAACAGTTACAACGCGTCAGCAACCAACCTTTCTCTTTACTCAGTCTAAATCTCTCCCTAACTAATTTCTATTTAAATGTAAAGACCTTATTTTATTGTACAGTGTTCAGCATTCATTCTAGCTTATTTCTCAAAAACCATTCCTCATTAATTTCTCTCCTTCTAAAACCTATTAAATATACTTTGAAAGAGGGCATCATCCGAGTTCCGTTATGGTTTGGTAAGTAAGAAGTGAGCTGACAGGGGATAACAAAAATCCAATTTCGTACAAAATGGGGGTAAAACCTGCGCGAAGAATTTCCAAGAGGATATTTTAGAATTTGAAGTAAAAACCTCTAAATCTAGACCTTCTTTTCAAATACTCACTGGATGTTTCAGTAAGCTATCAGCACTTAATTCCACTCTACATGGCTATGACCGAATCATTCCAGAGTTTATTAGTGCTGCAGATCGGCTCTCACGGACACCAGAACTCAATTGGAAGTGCGAATTTCCTGGGCAGGATCCCCTTCCCAATTTTACTCGTAGCTTTCTTTAACCTTGTTTTTTTTTTTTTTAATTGTAGTGTTTGAGGAAAGTGTTATGTGTACTGCACTGTATTTTATAGAAATCTTTTCTTTTTATAGTTATTTTCAAAAATGTCGTCCATTAAAAAAATAAAAAGTTATAAAAAAAATTTTTCTTTTTACCAATGCTAACAAAGATACGATGTGTAAATATAATTTTTGGCACTTTTCATCTTTGTTAACAAGTTGAAACATAGTGAACACTAATCGACAAGCAACTAACTGAAGTATCTTCATTGTTGCCAGCGCTGCCGATTAAACAACTTTCCCAGAGGGTCAGAAACTTTCTCCGTATTACAAACACACAACTTCTCACTCATAAAGATAATACACTAACAATACACATTGTGACAATCAAATATTTAGGTTTGTTTTCCATTTATTTTTATCTACAAATAAATTCATTTAGCAAATTAGTTTTAATAAATATTAATTGTATTAAAAAAAAAAAAAAATCAGAATAAAGTTATATTTATGAATAGAAATATTTAGATAAGGTGTGTTAGTGATAAAGGTGTGTAGATAAAATTAAATATAATAAAAGATTATTTCCTACATCATATCCTATATATATATATGTATATAAAGTTAATTAAATGTTACAATATGATGGTACATTATGATGTAGTCAGAGGAAATTTCAACTTAGTAATCTATTACAATATTTATAGCATGTTATGTTGGAAGGATAAACAACGTTGAATTTTAGGTATTAGTATGGTTGTCTCGCTCAATGAATAGAATTAACAATTTAAACCATTCAATTTCAGATATTTCATATCATTTAAAGATTTTGATCTTTTATTTCATTTCATTTATTCTCGGATACCTTTTTATAATCTCTCTGATAATTTTTATCAGTTTATGGAAAACGATAAACAACTTCAGCCTCAGCTAAATGTTAATTATTACTAATTAGAAGTTAATTATATGAGATCCCAGGCTAATGCTTATGTGATATCTGCATAAACAGACTATCTATAAAGACGAATCCACTGTCAACCTAAAAGATCTAACGCCGCTACTCTTGGGTGTACGAAAAAATTACTATAAGAACAACTTTACTCGCTACTCTAATATGACTCAAAAATTGACTAAATAAATCAAACTCCTATTTTACAAAGTCCTCATCAGATCCATATTACCCTTACGCTTCCAATCGCCTGGTGCCTGACCAATAAGAAACTTCACACAACCCAAAATGAGACCAGAGAGTGAATCACCAAGACAAACGCAAAATCGCCCATTTTTTTCCACTCGCCATTCCAATCTGAATAACCAACTGCTAACGATTCTTCCATTCATGATATTGTCTTCAAGCTGGAATGTTATTCCCTCTTTTTCCCTGCATATAAAAATTCCTTCGGTTATCCCGAACATTACTTAAATTAACAAATTTATAAGAAGGGTATAAATATAAGTGTACATTAGTACTTGTTTATTAATTATGTACATATTTGTTAATGAAGGCTATCTATATCTATCTAATAATAATGTTTATATTAACATTTCAAATTTGAAGAATAGCTGGAGCAGTTTTTGAGAAATATCCAAAAAAATACTGAGAAAGTAATTCTAAAAATGTTGTACTTCTGGATAACTTTTTTAAAATTATATTCATTCGTACTTTATGTAATATTTAACAAAAAAAAATTAAGAATAATATGAATTTTGCATTTTATTGTTATCGAATAAAACAATAACAACCACAATGTTATTGTTAATAAACAATAAACTGTCAATGAACAATAACAAGTAAATCGTGATAAAATGAAGAAAAAAAAAATATATATATATAAACATAATTATCATAAAACAAAACAAGGAAATACAAAGCTGTAAATAATATGGTAGTGTATTATGTTACATTTATGTTTTTAACAGTTTATTATCCAATCTGTATATATTATCGGTATAGTGGTTTTTTTTTTCTTGTTTTTCCTTATGGTACTTAACAATTTTAAAGCTTTATCCACTCATTTAAAATTGGGTACCATTTGTTGGCCAAACAAAATACGTATTATGAACGACAAATATGCAGTAAGGCAGGACAGACAAAAAAATAATAATTTATCAAAATATTCATAGAACGATAAACTTAATAATATAAGCTTAAAAATAATGTAGTTTTAATGACAAATAAAGTAGACAAACAAATAAAGTAGAGCGAAAAAAATAATTAAATAAATGGACGAGAAAATAATGTAATGCCGTTAGATGGACATATTTTACAGTGCAGCTAAATATCTTCATTTAAAATTTATAATTTTAAATTTAATAAAAATATGACTTCCAATTTGAATGAATATCAAACAGATGTATAAAATGTATTTTCAAAAATACTTTTCCTCGAATTAAAAAATTTATCTCGGAACGCTCGCTCCTACGACTTTTTTTTTTCTAGCTACATTAGTGAAATTTTCCTAAATTTCAACATTAATTATCAACATTAATCTAAATCAACTTTTTCGAGAAATATGTTCCAAATAAAAACTATCGATCAAATAAGGAGTAAGTAGTACATATATCAAGTTTACAGAAAATCGTTGCAATCATTTTTTAGAAAAAAAACAATAATTATAAAAAAAAATTAGTGAAAAACTATTCAATAAAAGAGCACATCCGGTTGACAGCTTTTGATCGAATCCTTCAGGTCGGATCGCGTCTAAAGAGCTTCCTGTGATTTTCGCTAAAAATTTTTTTGTGCGTGTCTGCGTGTTCTAGGACACGCAAGATCGATATATTTCCCTCCAAATAGAACTAGTAAAAATATATTGTGTTCTAGTTCCGATCTTGTCAAGAAAACACTTGATATGTATTCCAAAATTACAAAAGTATTAAAAAAAAAAAGAAGATAATTATTAATTCTAAAAATAATTTGATTGATTATTATTTTAATCTTGATTTATCTATACAATATAAAAAAAAGGACGTCTTTAATATATGTAAATAAAATTATCAACAAAAACAATACATTTATTTTACATAAAAAAAACCGACTATATTCTAGTTTCCGGCATATTAAGTTTTCGGGGAAACTTTTAATTTTATGTTTTATAATATAAATAAGAATACAAAGAACAGAAACCAACATGAAATGAATATAACAAGTCACGGAATAGTTACAGTTTATGTTCATATTATTAAATAAAATAAAAACAAAAGAATAAGAAAGAAATTGTTACATTAATAAAATAAAGAAGACAATAGTATATTGTTACGACTGTGTTGTCAACGAAATATACATACACGCACACACCAACCAATACATCAAACACACACAGTATTGCAATGTATTGATGTACAGTGAAGCCTATAATTATTCTGCAAAACTAATATTATTTTCCCCCTCTCTCCAAAACCACCATATTTTTTATACGTATTTGTAAACCACTTTTTATTATTAATAAACATTAAAGAATAGCACATCACTTATCTAATCTTTATTAAATAAATATTATTTATTTAGTTTTTATACCATTCTTATATGCATATTACAAGGAAAATCTAAATTAAACGATTCTTCAGTGAAAGCATAACGATCTCGTCTGCTTACTTAACTGAGTTTTCACTATAAATACATCGTTTTGAGTTTATCTTGAATTATAAATAAATATATTCACGAATGGGGGGTGTTGTGTGACAATCACAGATAGGTTCAAAGTTGATATTCCGTTTAGATACCAACACCACTGATTGCATGCATCCGGATAACTAAAGCTTTGATCAATATCCGTGAACGAGAAACTGTAATTTTAGCAATTTTTTATTTTTGTTTATTTTCTCGAATATTCAATGTATACTTTGCATACTAATAACACTATACATATTATGTAACAATATCACTTTTCCATTTCTTTCTTTTTAAAACACTTTTTTCTAGAAAAAATAATATTTAAATTTTTGGGGAAACTACAAAGTATAAGGTTTTTCCTAAAATGTCATTTTAGTATAAATTATTAATCTATATTGCTAGGTAGCTACAACAATCTGTGCAATAATATCCAAGATATATAAGATTAAATGCATTGCAAGAGAATTCCAAGAAAGTGCTAAGTCTAGGTTTCTGAGATTTTTGGAATGTTCACGAAAACGGTCGTAGAATATTTTTTCTTTCTCTTACTCCTAGTAAGAGGAAGTATTATAATCGTGTCAATTTTTCGATATTGAGTTTTCACCGGAAATATCCGTTTTGACGTCTCCTGAGTCGAAAAAAGTGTTTTTTAGCAAATGGTCTCAAAAACGAAAAACCGTAGAAAGTTGAAACTTGATATTCCGTTTAGGAATCGCCATAGCATCAGACAGTGGGTCATCTGTCAAAATTCCTCAAGTACCACTTTACTTGTTTTTTTTTGTTTTTTTTACTTTTTTGCGTTTTTTCAAAACTGGATCCGACGATTTTCTTCAAACTTGGCTTATATTAACTACACTACAAAGAGCTACAACTTTTATTTGAAACATTTCTTTAAGAAAATTCATTTAAGGGCACTTCTTGGGGAGGGGTAGGGTTACAGCTTTCTCTAAAGTGCTATCATAGTTGATTATATAATTCTATTATCTAAAAAAAATTAATTAGAAATAAATACATAGCCAAAATTCCAAGTTTTAAAAAAAATTAGTAAACCGGAAGTGCGCATTTACAGAAAAGTTTTTTTCAGTTTTCGACGAATTCCATTAAATTTGGTACACAAACTATAAAATTTGTCAATTATAATTTTGGAAACTGCAGTAAGAGAAAGTTGTGTGAGTGTTTCACGCCAGATTTTTTTTTTTTTTTTTAACTTAAGATTTGAAGTAATCATTTTTATTTGAAACTTTTCATTTTTTTTTTTTGTAGAAAAATTAGTTATAAATGGTTCTGTGCTTCTTGGAAATTGGTGAAGTCTTGCTGAAATATAATCCCATGCAGAAATTATTCCACCAAAACTTACAGTAACAATCTCCCAGCACCCTATCTATTTATAATAATGTTTGGGCCAGATAAATGTTTTGTAAAAAGATTGTAAGTTTTGTCAGTTAGTATTGCAATAAGTGCAGTAAGACAAAGTCATATAAAGATTTTTTTTTTTTTAATGCACATGAATTTACAATTAATTTAATATAAGCATTAATAGTAATACAATGTGTTAAATTAATCAAAACAGAAAGCAATAACTAAAACGATATAAATCATTTAATTGAAGAAGAATTATTGATAAAAGAGACATATTATACACGTATAATAAATGTAAACGGGACTGATAGTGAAGTGTCCTACGTCTATGACAACAGTTGGTAGTCCGACAGTCGGGTCACAAGGTCGGCCGAGCTCTATGTGACAAGAGACTTCCTTCTCTGGTTACAATGACCTGTTTCATAATGGAGGGAAGGGAATTTCAATGTTCAATGTGTATATATTATAGTTTACTGATGTAGTCCAAATAGAATCCTTGTTTTGTCTATAATTATTAATAATAGCAATGATAGTGGAACGTTTTTAGAAGTAAAAAAAGCTTGAAAATGAAAGCACAATATTTTTTTTTGTCTGTATTTATTGTTCATATTAAGCACAGAAAAGAAACAAAAAAACAAAGAACTGGTATGCAATAATAACACCACTTTCTCTTGTTACAGTTAATACAATTATAATAAAGACAAACTTTCATTAAGCTTCGAATATTATTTTCATTTACCTCTTACTTACACAAATACAAAAGCTAGTGTAGATACATATATATACAGGGTGTCCCAAGGTATATGGATAACGACTTTTTCTCGGAAACTAAGATAGCTAGACAAAAACTAAAAAATACGTGTCCCCCGTAGTTTTGTTAGAAAACCAAATTCAATTTGCAAATTTGTTTTGGTGCTTTGAGAAGCGAGATACAGGTACCAACTTCATTTTTTCAATGGGGAGGTGTGGTTTTTATTTAAGAAATAGATTTCTCTATTTTGTAAGAAAAATTTACTTGAACGGTTTTTTTCTGTGAGTGATATTTTACCAGTTACGAATGAAAACATGATTCTTATAAGAAATTTCAAAATGATATTATACCAGTTTTTGATTGAATAAGAAGAAAAGTACTATTTTATTATAAATTTCACTTCTCATTAATTACGGATCTTGCTCGAACTGGCCCCCACCATTAGAGATGCATACACATGCTTTTTCCTGCCAATTATACCGTACGACCAAAGAAATTACATCTCTTATGGTCTCTCTTTAACTAAATATGGTTAACACTCTATAATATAATAAATTACACGGACTACAACAATCAAAACAACTTAATAATTATTAGCCTTACATGTAAATAGATAGAAATAACAAATAACAAAAATAATAATAATAATAATAATAATAATAATAATAATAATAATATATTTGAACTTTAAATAATGTATTCTATTGAAAATAAGTTTTTTCTTCTATATTCTTATATCATGTTAATTAAATTCATTATAAATATAAAATTCAAACATAAAAGAAAATAATTTAATTTAAAATGTAACAAATATTATAGTTTTTTCATAGTTTTGCAATATTATTTATTAATGTCAATACGTTTTACAAACTGAAGTAGCATAAAGACAATTTTCATTAACTATTTATTCTAAATTTCAATAATTTATTTATGCTAAAACTTTTTCATGATTATCAGTATATTTTTGAATTACTGCCATGGACTCATAAATTCATCCTCTTCCTCTCTCTCTCTCCTTCGTTCCTTATGATGACGCAAGAAGACATCATTATCGCTAGCTTTAACATCACTAGCCAGCGTGCGTCATCACCATCGCTAGCTTCATCATCCTTAGCTAGCTCTCAACAAGGCCATCATTAGCTGCTACAACATAAGCTAGTTTTCATCATCATAGCTAGCTTTCAATATGATCGGCTAGCTTGCAACCGTATCATCACTACCTTTCTCCATCAAAAGCTAGTCTCCATCAACTTAGCTAGTTTCAACAACCCAGGCTGGCTGCAACAAACTCGTAGCCAAACCAGATGTGCTACAGTCACCAGCACGCTCAAATTTTTCACTTATGAAAAATTTCTTCAGAAGAGGGATGATGTAATAGCAGAGAGGGGGGGCAAAAATGAAAGGACCACTCTCTCGGACGGGAGTGGAGAAACCACATAAATACAGCGACGGAAAACAGACAGGGGAACAGTTCGTACTACTGAGTTCATACAGCCAATCACTACGTGTCATTACTCTTTACCACTGTACCTTACCCTATCATTTCAAGTGTAAAGTCCAGGCAGTTAGTGTCACTTATCATATTATACAGTGTTAACCATATTTAGTTAATTCATTTAAACCAGACTATTGCTCTCCTTCAACAACCCCATTATATGTGTCAATGGATGGTAATATTATAACTTGAAAGGAGAACAAAAAAAAAAAAAACTTTTAATAAATCCAGGAATTACTGAATGAAATTCAATATTCAAGGAACTGGAGAATAACTACAGTTCAAATAACACACTAGATTATCCAAGATACATGCATTATATAAAAGTTAAGAAATGGTAATGAAAATATCTATGGAATTTGAAAAAATATATTAGATACTAAGAAAATTATTGACAAACCGATCATCAACCTGGAGTGCGACTCTTTACTGAATGTATTTTTTTTTCAGTATTGCTAATTGCGCCCAGTATTCCCTGTCACTAGCTGCTATTTGTAGAAGACCTGATGTAACATGTATACTATGAAGAGCAACTAAATGGTGGATAAATATTACAAGTATAAAGTAAATATTGGTCAAATATAGTAAGAAAAAGCGTGTGAGTGTTTCACGTTTGATTTTTTTTTTTTTTTTAGTTTAAATTTTATTTTCTATACATTTTAAATTTCTAGTTATTAAAATCAATAATGGAATACAATTTAATAAATATTTAAATATATAATGCTAGTACTAAAAAACTGTAACCAAGTAGGTTATTAGGTCAGAACAAACAGAATACTACCAACAAAAAAAAAAGTCAATACACGTTAGGATTGGTCCAATTATTAGGCAATACTATTACGTTTAGATTATTTATAAAAACATTGCTCTCCCTATTTTTTTTTTTTAAACAAAAATATTAGCAATAGTTAAAAAAAAATTAAAACTTTTTCTCCGTATTTCCGGCAGAATAAATTAATAAATAAACTTAAACTTGTATAAATAATATATTACAGCCGGTAATTTCCATTTTTTAATTAATGATTTGGTATATAATATATAAGTCACAGTTTAACATATCATAAGTTACACTGAGATATGATGGATGGCAGGTCTGGGGCTGCCGTCTATTTTGAGACGGGAGATCATTTGGTAGCGCCTCTTGGTGATTGGGCCACCGTTTTCCAGGCTGAGGTTTATGCAATTCTTTGCTGTATTTTAGATGAGAGGGTGCGTAACACTAATTTAAAAGGTGTTTGTATCTGCTCGGACAGCCAGGCTGCGTTGAAGGCGCTTAATTCATGTGTCTTCACTTCCAGATTGGTGTTGGAATGTTCTTAGAAGACTGGAAGATCTCTTTTTCTTCATTAAAGGATGTGCTTCTGGTCTGGGTTCCAGGTCATATGGGAATTTTTGGGAATGAGGAGGTGGATAGGTTTGCCAAATTAGGTGCCTCTCTCCCTTTCATTGGTCCAGAGCCTGCTGTTGGTGTGTCTTCTGGCACATGTTTGTCGGGCTTTCAGACGTGGATGACCTCACAGCACTCATCCTTATGGATGAGTGCAGTGGGTTGTCGGCAGTCTAAAATGCTCATTGGGGGCCCGGACGGAGCTTTGAGTAGCGGGGTCCGATGTCTTTCACGGACCTCCCTCAGACATCTGGTTGGATTCCTCACTGGGCATTGTGGTTTAAGGAGACATCTCTATATAATGGGACTCGTGCCTGATCCCTTTTGTAGAGTTTGTGAGACTGAGGAGGAAACACCCATGCATCTGATGACGAATTGTTTGGGTTGTGAGGAGATTAGGTTTAGGACCTTCGGCCGGAGTAGGATATCGGTAGAGGATCTTAAGCTGTGTCCTTTTAAGGTTTTGGTCCGATTTGTTCGGTCTGTGGTGAAACTTAGATGGTTAAAACCTGGGCCTGGATTTTCATTCTAGTCCCAGTGGTTGTTATTCTTTAGGGGTAGCTATATGGGCCCTGGGAGGCTTTGGATAGCGTAGGGTTTGCCCTCCCCTTCTGCGAATAATAATAATAATAATACACTGAGATATCGTACATTCTAGGCGATAGTGAGTGATAAAATAAAACAATTTTTTTAATCTATTATATTATTAAAAGATATTTCTTTTTTGCAAAGTTGTTAAATAATAATAGTTCTGAAAACTTTTATTGGGGCAGTTATTTATTTATTTATATTTTTAATTACTTATCATCTGTATATAGTAGGCTGTATTAAAGTGAAAGTTACGACACTTCCCCTCTCTTATTTAAGTTTTTTTTTTATTGGCAAGTAGAGCAAGATTTTTAAGGCTTTTTGTTTGGCTAGGCCATACGCTAAAGGAGAAGTCACTCTAATAAATACAATTGAATCAATAAATTTTCTTTATATTATACTTTATAATTATCTTAATAAATTATATGTTTAGTTAGGTTGGCCACAAAAATGGTGGTGGGGATATTAATTAGGGTATAACCGACCTTATGTGGGTGCACTCTATGTCAAAACCCATAAAGCTTGTGCAGATTTAAATTTAAACTAACAAACAGAACCCCTCCAATTCCACTTTAAACTCAATTTTTTTTTCAGAAAAATGTTCCAAATAAATAGGATATGTTACGTTTCTATCTTTGCAGCAAGCATTCCAAGTTTAAAGAAAATCATTTTAACCGTTTTGTAGGAAAGCATTCTAAAAAAAAAAAATCTGGTGTGAAACACTCACACAACTTTCTCTTACTCCTGTTCTCAAAATTATAATTGACAAATTTTATAGTTTGTGTACTAAATTTAATGAAATTCGTCGAAAACTGAAAAAACTGTTCAGTAAAACCGCACTTCCCCTTTACTAAATTTCTTAAAACTCGGAATTTTGGCCATCTATTTATT